>JAVJAQ010005666.1:400416-695372 GCA_032362365.1 Zygogramma bicolorata | reverse complement strand
AATTTGTTGAACTTCCACAATTCTCCATTTCTAGTGGCAATTCATTACCAAAATTCAAGCCTTTATAAAAGAGTTGATTTTGTCCGAAACTTGTTTGGTAAGTACCTTTTCAATTCAATATCATCGAATTCCTATTATTATAATTTATGTTGTAGCCTCGAAGTCGAGTTGAAAGTTCTATTTTGCCTTTCAAGAAACCCCCCCCCTGTTAGACTCTTATTCATTGGGTATAATGTTTGATCACTATTGACGGAGATTTCCTCTCCATCAACAGGAATTTCTAAATAAACGATGAGAGTGGAACCTTCTACTTTTTGTAGAGATCAATTTCCCCTCGAATTTCCCTAACAACCAACTGATATTATTTTCAAGGAGAAAAAAAATTTATATTGATATCAGTCAATCAATTTTCTTCTCCCGACGATGCTAACCTTGTTAACGAAACGTGCGTTGAGTGCAAATAATATAAATTTGGTCTTAGGGAAATGAATTGTACCTATAAACACGAGTATGAATAATCATTGTGTAAATGTCATCATTCCACCATGGATTCTTTGCACACTTTGAGTTTATACGAGTAGTTGTTTTGGAAACATGAAAATTTGATATCGAAATGAGGCCTTTCTTATATTCTTTAGCTAGTTCATTCAAATTTTCATATGCATTATTCCATGGAATTTTTGAATACTATTCACAAAATCACAAACTCTTGGATTTTTTAATAGTTTTTAGTCATTTTAATCTCCGGTTGAATAGGTGAAATTGAATCAGGATCTATCCTAATTAAGAAGTGGTAGGTTGATTTTGGAACAGTACATGTATCCACAGTGATCTTCCAAATTTTTTCGAGTTTTTTTTTTATTCGTCAAAATCAAATCGATTTTAAATGAAATCAAATATTGGAAAACAACAATATATTGATCCCATCCCATTCAATAACCAATTTCTTTCAATTATTTATATTAAAGTCATCCGTGATAACTATGATATTTCAAGAACACTTGGGACGAGTGCTCGGACGAGTGATACAGAGAAAATAAGTTATATATATATAATTTATCAATGATTATATCGATACCTAACATATAAAAATGTTCATGTGAAATATTAATCGAACATTTTTATTTTAGTTCTTATTTAACAAATATTGTTACACCAGCAGTATGTCTGCTGTGGAAATAACAAACATCAAATTTATATCCACTGATGTCCAGTTAACTGATAACAATTTTTCCTGTAACATAAGTTTCTGGTGAGCAAATAATACTGCTATCACATGAGTTCATGAAAATCACATATTCATCTAAATTGCGCATTACAGCTAGTTACTTGATTCAAATACTGCTTCTTGACTATTCTGACATATTCCTCATATTTACATTTGAAGTTGAAGAAAAACTAAGAAAACCTCGTGAAGAGTATTCTACTGATCTGGACACTTGCATTTGCACCTCTTCCCACTAGCAATAATAGCCTTTTTTTCTCGCCTTTTTTATGCACCAACAGTTATTGCGACGTCAGGAGCGCATTTGCAGCCAGTGGTGGAAATGCACTACTTTGCGGCGATTGGGAGAGTGCGACAGTTGACTCCCCATCTACACCACGGAGCTTCGTTTTCAGCCCCAATCTCCAAGAGATGGAAGCTCTTGAATCGGCTATAAAGCCTGATGAAACACTCGACCCATGTACGATGCGCGAAACATATGGAAGGATAATGTGTCCTCAGTTGGTGGGAAGTCCATTAGTTTGTTGACTCTAAAATAGAACTGCTTGCGGGACTCCAAGAATAATGGATTTGATCTGAAATCACAAAAATACAAACAATAATGATAGAATTTATTATATTTGCATCCTCTCGCACATTTTTATATTCTTTACTTTCTTACAAAAATACTTACACGCCAAACATCACTTGAACAGAATTGAAAAGAACAGGTTTGATTTCTTCAACTCAAACATTGCAAACGGAGCGTTGGAAAAAATTCCTTTGGGTGCATTTGTGGTCAAAATTGAAGGAATTGATCCTGTTCCATTCAATTTTGTGTGATGTTTGGCGTGTAAGTATTTTTGAAAGAAAGTAAATAAGATGAAAAATGAGCGATACTATGCAAATATAATAAATGCTATTATTAGTTTTTGTGATTTCAGATCAGACCTGTTTTTAATCAATCTTGAAGCACTTTTTTTCAAACACAACAAACTAATGGACAACGCCCCACCAACAGAGGACACATAATCCCTCCATATGCTTCGCGCATCGTACATGGGTCAAGTTTTTTATCAGGCTGAGCCGGTGCAAGAGCTTCCATCGCCTGGAAATTGGGACTGGAAACGAAGCTCCGATGGTGTGAGATGGGAAGTCAACTGGCACTCTCTCCCAAGAAGATTTTTACCACTGGCTGCGAGTGCGGCAATGAGTATCGCGGCTGTGGGTACACGAAAAAGGTTTTTGCTTGTAGTGAGAGTCTTCTCGACCTCAGATATAAATATCTTATCACCAAACCACCGTCTTGAGATTCACACCTTGAAAGGTAAGGCCTCGTTGATCCATTGCTCGCCCGTTTCGATTTCTGAGGGTTGACGTTCGTCAGCTGGTCAGCGAAAAAACCAAAACAATATAGGAAATATGTCTCGATTCATGTGATAGCAGTATTCATAACGAAACATTATAATATATTCATATGAATACCTTGAAATAAGTTTTTTATTCTGAGCGAGGGCTTATGCAATAATTTTGATTATTCAGGTTCACATCAATTGTTTTATGAGAAAGATAGAGAGAGGGAGAGGGAGAAAGAAAGAGAGGAAGACCGCTCTTGTTAGAAAGCTAGACCATGCCACAATACGGCCACAAAAAGTCTCCTTTCCTGAAATTTGGTAATGCCCTTGTAGGGCAGGCATGGCGAATGCTTCACGTGCTGAACAAGCTACTAGGCATGGCACGGCAAATGAAAAAAAGCCGGGTGATTTGAGCAAATTGAAATCCATTTTCTGTTATCAGAACCCCCCTTGGCAGGCGCGTATACAGCTCAAGTTCATGGGGGGGGGGGGTAATCACTAAGAAAATTATAAGTTTCCACCATTTTATCAAAACACCAATGCATGTTGGCCTCCTTACAAACTTACCTTTCACAATGACTTGAATTATTAGGAAACTGTGGAATAAAAAAGTCAGATTTGTTTAATATTCAATAGTGGAGAAAACAATAATTTTCGATGAAAATAATTTTCAGACTTTAGAGATAACTAACATTTGCCTTGTCAACGTAAGTGAAAATCCAGGTGAAAATAAACCGTTATAATGATATTCGTTCATGTATTCATTTCACCTTCACTCGCTGTAATCATGTAAGATCTTAGAATCCAGTTATTAGAGAGTCTGATACGCCCTCGGATACGCCGCACATTCCCAGATCTTTTGTATTGAAGCAAAAACCGAGGTAAAAACATCAAGGACTTCTATATTGATCTCAAATTTCCCAGTGTCCCTTTATTGCTTGAGCGGAATTTTGAGCATTAGGTAAGTGCTGTTAATACAAGAAAAATTTCACAAGTCGAGGTTATTTCCCTGCAATACGCATCTAATTCAATACAACCCAGACAATCCATTATTGAAACATTGAGAGAAAAACGTCAAAATGCAAAAAGACATTTCCATGTTATTTTTGAACAGGTAATAAATATATCGTCTCAATTAGGTGTATCAGTGATAATGCCTAGAATAGCCTGATCGCATGTTGATCGGTCCATTCCAGAAAGCAATGACCCGAAAGATTATTATCGAGTATCATTCAACTCTGGGACAATAAGTATAATCGAAGATATTATTTGTTCAAGCTTCAATGATTATATTATCAATTTTTTTTCATTTTAATATTTCGGTAGCAGGAGTGGTAACTTCAAAAAATATTGAAGGAATTCAATTAGCAATAGGCAATATCCCCTAACATTTATCAAAATAAGAAATTATCTCAGAAGATTAGAAAGTCTCTGGTATTTCGGGAAAAATTGATGTGTACACTCGTTTATACAAACAGTTCTAGAAGAACGTTGATTACGTTTCCTCTTCGATAGGTACTGCTTTTGAAAAGTGCGACTCTAAAATTTTCCCTCTCATAGAAAAATGTGTGCTATTGACTTCGACCTGGTCAACCTAAAATGGGATTTTTTTTATTTTTCTGTCCCATTATCTTTTTTTCAAGTACATGGTGGGATGAACTTTTTACTTATGTACCTATATTAATATGTAGTATAAGTTTATGAACGAATATCATTATAAGGGTTTATTTTTAGTTACGTTGCCAAAGGCAAATGTTAGTTATCTCTAAAGTCTATTATTTTTATTGAAAATTTTCGTTTTTTATACTTCATAATTCTACTTATGTTGAAATTAAAGCATAAACAAATCTGACATTCATATTTCATTGTTTCTCAATAATACAAGTCATTGTGAAAAGTAACTTGGTAAAGAGGCCAATATTCATTTGTGTTCATATAAAATAGTGGAAACGTATATTTTTTCTCCATAATTACCACCCCTATAAACCAAAGCTACATATGCGCCTGACCATAAGTATCTGGTGGTTAAACAAAGTGTCAATTTATTTTGCAAGTACTGTATATTAAAATAATAATTGTCGTCACTATCCGTCGGCGCTAAAACGGTGACAAACTAGAATATCATCCACCCTTCCTCTTTAGAAACCACCTGTAGTCCCACCCACTCACTCACCTACCCCCCTCAAAAAAAATCAAAAACAAACCTGTATGCGTGCGAAGATGTGCCTTCAAGTGAGAGCTCTTGCCGTAGACCTTGTGGCACCCATCGTACGAACACTTGTGGGTCTTCCTGACCTGTGCTCCGAGCCGGGGGGATGTTTGCGCCCTTGGGGTGCCACCCCCGACAGCAGCGATCTTTTTCGGAGGCGGCACTGTGTCCACTTTGCGATGATTTTTCTGCGGGGTGGCCGCGACTTTAACGACACTTTTAACAGGGGGCGTTTCAATTGGGGTAGCAGAAGCCTTGTTGTCGAACCCCTCGTCGATGGTCAAGTTACCCTCCCCGTCCGAGGGCACTTCCGGCACGGGTTCCTGCTTGATCCTCGTGAGATCCGTGAGGATCCTCGCCACCATATACGAGGAGGACTCTGTGGGAGCGGCGGACGTGGAGGTGACCACGGGGATGTGCTCCACTACGACCGCCGGCCCCGGAGGATTCTGAAAGGACTTGGACAGGTCCAGCGGGCGGTTGAGGTGGTCCTTGCTGTGCGACATCTCCAGGAGGCACTGGGCGGCGAAGTTGATGTCGTCCATGGTGGGGTTCGTTTTTAGCACCGGCACTCGTAAAACTGCTCGTCACTGTCACCTTTGGGGTACGCACTTCACAATAGCATCGTAATCATCCGCTTCGAGGTAGGTCCGATGTGCTCATCTCCGTGGGAGGCGTGTTCCACTACGTCGAAACGCGATCGAGCGCCGCTCTTTCTCTCTCTCGATGTCGACGCCTGCGAGTACACTTTCCGACTGTGGCTGATTCTTCGGAGCGGAGCGATTCCCTATCCCCGCTCGGCCTTCCCGCCCGTATGTATTTATTCCTGCTGCCTCTCCCCCAGGTTTTCGCGTCGCATTTTATTCTGTTCCTCGATAAAAAATGTTATTATTCCCGCACCTGGTGTGGCGATCGGATGACGGGGAAGGGATCATTGTCTGCCGGAGAGATTGAAATTCTTTTAAATAATTCAATGTATGTCGAGGTACCTATTGGCCGAAAAGGAAAAAATATATTCTGGGCTCTGCTGAAAACACGAGAAAAAAAGTCGTGCATTGTGATAATTGAAGACACTTTCCATTTTATGGCAATAATAATAAATAATAATATATTTTGTTTATATCGTCTGCAGAAAATTGTAAAAAATCATTATATTTCAAATCACAAATAGTGCAAAAGATATCCCAAATCGTGTTTAAGATATTCTTCGACTGTACAATAACTGAAACCTCTTCGTCGGCTATTTGAATTGCAGAAAGAAATCTAGGGCCTATTGATCAGTACAGCTTATCCAATCCATCTTGGCACAGAATTGATAAGGTATATGCTCAGCAATCTTTGTGAAATATACAAAGATAAAAAACACCTACTATATGTGTTCACTGTGTTGAAATGTATTCGTCGAAAGTGTTTTTTCTTTCGTCATAGTCTAAACTACCAGTGTGCAACTGGAAAAATATCTGAGTTTGTGCCAAGATGGATTGGATGAGCTGTACATAATAATCATCAATCCCAGATCAGCCTGTTGACATGTATTTATAATATTTTTCATTTTCAATTTCGTCCCAATAAAATCGAAAAAAGCAATGATAAAAATCACAAACAGTGCAAAAGATATCTTAAGTCATAATTAAAATACTCTTCAAATATATTAATACTTTATCATTATATTATTAATAATTTTCGGTTCGAAATTCGTCAGAAGAAAATTGTGGAAAATATGAAAATACAAATCACAAACAGCGCAGAAGGTATCATCAAAAGTTATGATCAAGATACTCCTCAACTGTATTGAAACTTTATTGAAGTAAAAGCGTTTTGATAGGCTTCTGGGATTTCGGGCACGTTGTTCAGTACAGGATAATCTTCAACTAGGAATCAGCTTGTTTTTATTTGTATTATTTATGAATATCAATGCCAAATCCGTTCAAAACTTCAGGTTATTTTGATAAAATAATATTCATCATCTAGTTCAGTTCATAATAATCCATGAAATTCCATTAAATGTAAAAATAAAAACAAGATAATCCAACATGATAATGATTCAGGAATCATTTCAGGATGAAAGCTTGACCTCGAGCTTGATGGATGACAATTTATTTACTCACTATACTTCAACATTTCATTATCCCAAGAAAACTTACAGTTTATAACAGGGATACAACATAAACATACATTTCTTAATCAAACTCAACTTCAAAAAAAAATTAAGTTATAAAAAATACGAATGTAACTTGTATCATCAACAAATGATTGAATCTGGAATATCACCTTTCATTTTTCAAATCAAATTCAGTGAATATCTCTTCAAATGTTTCTTGAATGAGATTTTCATTTTCTTAAAGTTTTGGAAATTGAATTGTAAATATTAATACCATTATTGAGAAAGACTTCTGCCCGAAACTGGTTTTGGAATTACAGGATCTCAAGGCTGTGTTTTGACGGGTATTATACAGACGAAAATCACTGACTTCACGGAAATTCAAATTAGATTATTTCATTTTGTGCCTGATTATTATGATATTTTCATAATATAACCTTGTGCTATAATTCATTATCTGTCATTGATATTAGCCGAATTATTATTGTTCTCTTGTGAGAAATAACACGCATATCCTTTGATACAATGTAAACATTGATCTCTGTTCGATAAACTTTATATCGATTTAATAAATAATAATAATAATATAATAATAATATTTCTTTCTTTCTTTGGTTGAAACCATTTGAAAAAAATTCAGTGCACAATAAACAAAGAAAATGTCAAGTCCAAAAGTAAAAAAATAAAATTACATATATATATATATATATATATATATATATATATAAACAGTCTAAAAGTATTAATATCAATGAAATTAATTTCTCAAATTGAAAAGTACAGTTGCTGCAATACTGCTAACAGTACAGTACAATAATCGGAGTCATTGGAGTCAATGGATTCAATAAATTGAATTCAATACTGAAATAGATATAACTCCACCCCGGAAAATGATGGAATTTCATAGACCATCTGTTGTGGAATTGGTGTTTCTCGAATACTCTGAATAATAAATTGATTTGTTCCCAGATCTATTTGATGAGCTCGACTGAAAATGTTCATTATTTTATGTCATATATATATGATATATATGTTTGCTTGAAAGTGGTTGACAATGTTCCTTGCTGAATGGTAATGGTTCGGACTTCCATTGTCTTTATTTTCAACTCTATTGAAACCTGTTGCTAAGAACGGAAGGATTAAAATACAAATCAAGTGAGAAAATCTAATCAAAATAAAATTTTTCGTCAATAATGAAATCAGGGATTGATTGATCAAAGAAAATACTGTTGTGACAAAAATCGAGATATCGAATATGAAATATGAGTCACAAAAAAAATAACGAAATAAATGAAATAATATTGTGACAAAAAAATTGAGGTATCGAATATGAAATACTATTCAAAAAATGTGAATAAAGAAATTGAATGAAATATTATGAAAAAATGTTGAAACCAAGTTTCAAGTTGAGTGTAGTCACGACGTTTCGATTACTGGTAGCCGAAATCGTGTTTGGGTGATGACTGTCATTAATATTATTTATTTCGTTATTCAATTTTTTTTTTCGACTCATATTTCATATTCGATATCTCGATTTTTGTAACAACAGTATTTTCTTTGATCAATCAATCCCTAATTTCATTATTGACCAAAAATTTGATTTTGAATTGATTTTCTCACTTGATGTGTATTTTAATCCTTCCGTTCTTAGCAACAGGTTTCAATAGAGTTAAAAATACAGACAATGGAATATATATATATATATATATATATATATATATATATATATATATATATATCAGGTCATTATTGTATTTTTTACCCCCACTCCTATTTACAATACACGTTTTGTAAGTGAGCGATTGCGTTAGAGCTGTCAGCATGGTGGGAGTGGAAAAAGTACACTACGCGACTCGGGGATCGAATTACCGCACTCGGCAGAATTTTCCGCTGGTACATAATAGCCTACTTATCATTTTTGATAATAAAAATGAGGTGGCATTGAGAAAATGCCTACTAAAACGGTAACGTGCTATTTTTGGAGACTGGTGTATTACTTTTTGAAGAGGTTTGTGATTTTCAAGGGAGAAACTGACTACCTATATTTTTTCTGTCCGTTTGGTGCCGAATTAATGTGTAATAACTATGATACCGCGTCAGGGATAGCTTTGCACAACTGCGATGGTGTGCATGGGCGCCGGAACTTCAAAATTACTATGGGGGCTCGGTCAGTGGATTATAATATATAAAGGTGATGTTCACATACATGAAAAAAACACAAAAGTGAATACTAATTCAAAACGACCAAAATACAACATACTAAAAATAATAAAAATAATTTCCAAACTAGTCGGTAAAGTATGGAAAAAAACAAAAAAAAAACTAATAATCACAGCCAGTTTCAAACCTTAAATGCCAAATGGCGAGTCTGAGTACTACAAAAGAAACAAATAACCAATTTCTACATGAAGTATATAATATATATGTAACAAATAGGATCAAAATTATAATTTCATTCATGTTAGAAAGTCTGCCGTCTTTGGTTATTTTTTAAAATAAAAATATTTGCTAACTCGTGATTACTAACTTCTTCAGAACGAAGCTCTGTAGAAAATCAAAATAGCACAATCGTTTAGTCTTTGCTGTGTCATCGTGGACCGAAATACGTTTTTGATTTGATATATCATCTTTTTATTTTTTAATACAATATATACGGTAGACGTACGTACCTTTGTTAACTCTTTGTTGCACGCTAAAATTGGGGAGAAATATCCCCTTGTTGCACTAAAAGGTTAAGAAATGACCGTACGCTAACCAGCAGAAAGTTCCTTTACTGACCATATGCCGCGTTGCCAAGTGCTATCCTTAATAACCTGATAGCTAGCGCCATTTCTCTCATAGAGGAAAAACACCAGAGAAGTTCAATATAGTGATATAGATGAATATTTCAGCTTCAGCACATCAACAGAAACATCTGAGAATGGTGGTACATATGTTGTACCACTATGCATCAGTTGAGGCAGACTGGGTGGTACAACCCACACAACACATGGACATCCAGTGGATATCTAATGGATATCCATTAAGGATATTTTGGACATCCGATGGACGTACAGTTTTTATCCAAAGGATATTCAATGGACGTCCAATGGACATTATTAGGCCGCCAACCTGTACGTCCATAAAATATCCTTCATGGACATCCATGAGATATCCATTATGGACATCCATAAGATTTCCTTCATGGATATCTACAAGATATACTTTATGGACATCCATGAGATATCCATCAAGAACGTTCATAAGATATCGTTCATAATTCTATATAATTATTTGTGCAATTCGTTACAGACAAACCAACCTAGCTTGAGATGTGAAAAAGTGCTGCACACTTCTTGGACAACGGATTATAGTCAGTAATATATCCTGTGATAAGGCACTCAACGTGACCGTATGTGCAATTTAAAATGTTCGGCTAGATTGGTTTCGCTGTATTCAAAAAATTTAGACAAACTAAGGTAAACTGGAGAGCGGTAGACGTATGATCAAAAAACTTATGTCGTTAATAATAATTTTTAATTTTTTCATTACTTCTCAAACAAAATACTTGATATAGTTTAAATTTGAAAAATAGTTTGCCAAGAGTTCTCAACAGAAAAGTTATTGATGAATTTAAATAGTTCTCAATTTGAAAAACATATGAATATAGTACTCGACAATTCACTTGCTTCCTTCCAAAAGTTCACGTTCACGGTAAATGCTAATGGTCACAGTTTACAATTATCAACTAACACACCACTATTTTTCGTTTCTTTATAAACACAATTATTGCACAATGCAAACCACAACGCTTCAACTCAGTTCAACATAATTTTTTCAAACCGACCCAACACTCAACGACTCTCAAAATTACGACATTTGACAGACGCCATAGACGGTTGCACGTCAGGAAACCGAGTCAAGATGAGTTCACAATGCAGCGCTTTTGCATTTCGCGTCGCGCGTCACGTCTTCTGAGGTGACGCTATATTCAAATATTATTTAAAAGGATAAAAAGTTAAATATATCAACTATTTTGCTGGAATGTCCATGTAAAAGGCCCAATCACGTTGCCAATTCGTAGGGTGCCACGGCGGAAGAAACATTAATTATTTGTACAATAAATGTACGAAATGGATGTCCATAAGATATCCTTCATGGATATCCATCGTGGATATCCGAAAGGATATCCATTTTGTACATCGTATGGATATTTTTCACAGGGAATTCTTTGGATATCCAAAATTTGGATATCCCATGGATATCCAAAATTGGTCCAAGGCTATTCCGACATGAATTGGACATGAATTGGACGTCCATAGGATATCGGGTGCTGTATGGGAACACTTGTACCACCATGCCGGAAAGAGTTAAAAGTGACTACGGTTTTGAGTAACAAACTCCGGCGGTTTTGTCACTGACACTGTTGCCAGCGTGATAATAAAAATATTTATAACCCGACACGAATGAGACCGATTATATAATTCGTTCTAAACGAAACATTTTTGGTATGAGAGCATGGTAACAGTTTTGCAAACCAGAACTACACTATGGGGGCTCCGCCCCCATAGCCAATTCCCTATGGGGACCCGAGCCCCCATTGCCCCCATGGTTCCGGCGCCCCTGATGGTGTGTACACGTTAGAAGGGATCTGAGTACTTCATGAGTCCCGATGGGCAGAATGTTCTGAATATATGTAGAAGACGGAGTCGGGATACCGCCATCGGATTATATATTACTTAATCCAAACAACATATGTATTCTTCAGACCGAAGGATTATTTTTCAGCAAAGAAATGGAGTTCTTGTTAGCAATGTTCTTTATGTATCAATTCGAGAATATATTCATTAAGAGAAATGAATTCTTGTTCCATATGAGAATAGAAATAGATAATACAATCAAATTTGATCGAATCAAATGTATACCTAATGCACGAAGGCTTTTCAATTCAATCCAGTTATATCGCCGTATTGATTCGACACTAAGATTTACTCCCTGAGATGAGTAAGAGATAAATTTAGTTGGACCAACGAATGATTCGTTTGATACAATGAACATGCAGACATAAGTGCATTTTCAAATAATTGTGAATAAAATATTTTCATTCGTAAATGTAATAACGAATTGAATAACTTGAAAATTTGTATGCACCACGGGATCGAATACATGTATACCTTTGGTAGTTACAAACTCCCAGGTCAGTGGCGCTCGGTTTCATAAGATCTTACTCTGGAGATAAACACACCCTTGGTGCATGAATAACTTTGATGAACCACGTGATTCAATAGATATATATGCCTCCAGGTCGCTTGGAAACGTAAATTAATTATTATCACTGTAACAGGACTTGAGCTCTAAAATTCTATCATTATGTTATTATTCTTCTACACCAGATTGTTGCTTTGCATTTCCTTCTGTTCCTAATGAAAAATACAATTCAATTGAAGTTCAGCTAAAACAATAATCTAGATTCTAGACAATATCCCCGAGAAATTAATGATATAACCTCAAAAAATTAAATTTCTTGGTAGATTTAGTGCGTATATTCAGTGTGCCGATGTTTTTCCCATATACATTTAATTTTGATTTCACGCACAAGTTCCATCTGAAAAAGTTGCTCCTAGGGCTAGTTTGATAGCTTTAGTTTGAACTCCGCAGGTGGTGATTCAGAAGAAATGTCTGACATCATTTATATGCATTTAATGTCAAATCTGTAATTTAAAGTCCACACCATATGCGATGAGGGCACTAGTGTGTTCAACAAATGTCGGCAACAAACGGTATTCACCTATTTTTTAATGAACGATTGAACAATCACAGGATTTGTTTTACCTTCTGGATTTAGTTCAAATTTATACGACAGGGGTCGTATAAAGTCCCAGTAAAGTGTGACAGGTGGCACTAACTGTTGACGGAATATTATAAATCGTAATACGAAAAGGAAATTTGAATTAAACTCAAAAAAAATCGGTTATTAATTGGATCTGTCAAATTTGAATTATTTGTGACCATCACCGAAAAAAGAAAAAGTTTTTTCAGTTATTGTAGTATTAAATGTGAATTATATAGTGCATAGTGCTCTTGAATTGATTATCAGCACCAATGTTTCTATAAAAAATTCAATTTGCCGAATGTACAACCTTGTCTACACCAAATGTGAACTTTGCTAGTTTGCAATAATTCTCAAACATGGATTATGGGAGTTATTTTGAGCAAATTCAAGATGATGCATAATTTTTCAGAGAAATGTATGATTTTCCAATGAGTTTATTCATAATTGCACTGGTCAATTTGACGAGTTTGAATTGTTCACCCAAACTGTAGTTGAATAATTTCGATTAGTATCCAGTCCATACTGGCACAAATTCAGATACTTTTCCAGTTGCACCCTGGTGATGCAGACCATGACGAAAAAACAAAAATTCAAAACAGTGAACACAAATAAAAGGAGTTCTCTATCTTACCATACTTCACAGAGATTGCTGGGCATATACGTCATCAGTTCTTTATTGCCAAGATGGATTGGATTAGTTGTAGTTTTTGTTTTTTCTCTTCATGGAAATTGATGTCGCATAAAAATAACCAATTACGAATTCGCAACGTTTATATGAGTCTCATCACGACAATTAATCGTTTGAATCTTTCAACATTCATAATTTGAGAAGAAGAGCTGAAAATTCCAAAACCCAGATTTGGAATCCTTCTCAGCCTACATTTCTCTCTTCTTCACAGATGGTAACGCCCCCGACTATATATCACTGACATAGTCGGTTTCCTGAGGAAGGATCCATACTTCCAAGAATAATCGATAACCAATATTCTTGAAATTCCATACATCGAGTCTTCGGCAAAAAAATCAGTATGTGGTACTAATGGAATATCTAGACAAATTCAGCCTCAATCTCAATCAAGGAAATACACTAAAACAACGAAAAACAAAAATAACAGAGAAAGAAGTGGAGTAACTGAAAAAGAATTAGATAATTCAAATAAATTGTAGATGGTATATATAGTGTAATACTGGAAGAAAATAATGTTGATGACAAAAAAAATAAAAATTTCAAACCCGGAAGTTTAACACAATATGGAGCGATATATTAGGCATAAAGGAAATAAAGTTTGGAGATTTCAATTATTTTCTCATTCTATTTGTGATTACTTTCACTCTGACTGCTTCCATTGAATACGGTATCCTGATAATCTCACTAACCATTATTTGTCCAGGTTCATCTAATCCCAAATTTTCACAATTACCAACCTCATTCCATTTTTTGATTTTTTCACTTCAATAACTCAAGTTAGTGGGTATCTCCCAGCAATTTGACATGACATCAAAAGAACATGCATCTACTTCACGTCGAAACTGTCACGATTAAACCTGAAAGATTCCGTCAGTGGAATGAATCATACGGTTTTCCATTAAATAATAATAATAATAATATTAGGTGTATCTAGTGAGCTATTTTATCTATATGCACATTTTCAACTCAGACCACTTTGCAAACCACTCTCTATGTATAGAAAGAAATAACCTACGAATGGTATCTGCTCGATTCAAGTGTCGAGTGATTGGTATTCTTATTGACCAAGGAAAAGTGACATATGTGTGATTCAGTTGTTTTAGGTAGACTTTCTTCCTTTTTGTGAATGACTGATTCAAACATATCAACAGGGCGTGTTTGCTGAAAATTTGATGTTACATCTATTATAGAAGTTTTGTATTATTCTTGCATTGGAGAAGGAAAAGCCAAAAACTACCTCCTCAAAAATGTATATTTGTTCAATATTAAACCAGTGATTTAAAACAACGTCAGATCCTGAATCGAATCATCCATTGAAATGTTCAAAATATCAAAAGCGTCATTCTAATTTCAAAAAATTCAATGTGAACGTGATAATGTCATAATTTCCAACAGATATTCATTTCACTATAATCATCTCCTAATTTTAACTGATTTTGTTGTAATCCCTGACAGTAACTAGAAATGTTCATACGTCCGATTGTTAGTAAACAACTAACTTTACCTGATTTTTATAGAGTTCATTTGATTATAAGATAATTGCAAGCAACACCATTCGAAGAAAAAAACTCTGCAGTTCAAATTCCGACAAAATTTGAGTGCTTCCTGAAAGTAGCAAATATTTATTTAATTGTACGAAAGTTAATTAATCTCAAACAATTTTATCGTTATTGGTGAGCCAGTATGAACTGATACCTGTCGATAACATTCCTTGTAATTCAACCCAAAGTTAATCACTCCAAAGCATATGAAGTCTACCTGAATTCAAAACCATTTAAGTAAATCGTTTCTGATATTAGGTTAGTTCGTGAGTGACCTGTGATTAGTGAAGTTGTGGGGAGTCATCAGAGTGTATCTTTGTGGTTTTCGAAAGTCAAATATAGTTCACATGAGGCATTGCCTCTTCAGTGCGATAAGAAAATTATGAAAAATTGTGCGTGTCTCCATTTGAACTTGGACCAAAGTTACGTGTTTATTGAACTCAAACGCGACAGGACTGTCATTATATTTCGTCCACCCCTCGCGTACGCCTCTGGAACGGAGAACGTGCTGGAAAATCCGAATTATTTCAAGCAATTCGGGCAACAAATGGTCGATAATTGAGCGTTTGTTGACTGTTATCGAGTATCGAGCCACGTAGATGTTAAACTGATGAGGTGTACCCTTGCTATGGTATTAACCATCATCAACTATGTTATCGTCGTATTTTTGGGCATCGTGATGTGTGCCCCACCGATAAATAAGGACGGCAAGGTTATTACTTATTTTCTATTCTACTAAAACTAACCCTGTAGTAGATTTGTAAATGAATGGTGTGTTTTCTGTTGTCTCCTGTAGACGACTGGATACTAGCAATGGAAACGTCGTGAGAATACTTGGAATTTCATCGGTTTCATCATTTTTTCTTTTCAGTTCCTTTATTTTTTATATTTTATTCCATTCACTTCTGTTGATAATGTTCTTTCAATTCCTCTCATTTCGATTGATTAAATTTTTATCTAATTTTTTGATAACATAAAATGTAAGTTCGAACAAATTCCAGTCAGTTATACGTTGCTCGTCATAAAGTATTCACAATATGCAAAACTTCCTTATTATCGATTTCTCAGAAAATTTATCAAGAGTACCTCTATTTAACAAAATATCAATTGAGAAACTTCGTTGGTAAATTAAGCTCATAGCTAGTAATCAGATTTTTATCTAGATTACATTAGTTTTCTACGCTGAAAATTTTTTTTCTTCCATATTTTACTTGAAAGTACTGTACTGACAACTGTTGTTAGCAGTAATATAAATATCTCTTTATATCATTTCCTTATATTTCTGTGAAAAAGCCTGATTGAATTCAATATATATGATTGTATATTTCCTTGATGCAAAGTGATTAAAAAAACATCAAGGAGACTTCAAACTACATACCTATGTTAAATTAAGTTGTTAACGTACTATTCGATTACTCATAATTGTTGGTGCTTTCGTCAAAGAGAATAGCAAATGTGAATGGAGTGGCATAGATGACAGATCACAGCTGCTAATAGAGGTCAGTTCTACCAGATGAAATATTGATCAAAAATTTTTTTTCTGAGGGCCTTCAATGAACTAGTTTCGAATCTGGGAATATGTGTGTTTATAATTACCTACCATTTTTTTGCAAACATTTTCGATACTAAATTTTCATATTGCTTGTACAGGCAATCATTTGTCATAGTGTACAAAAAAACATTGGAAAACAAATGAATGCAAATGATACATCAACATAGCCTTTCCCCAAGCAAATCAAAGGTGTCGTCGTTTCACTATACAGTTTACAAATAATATCTGGCCATTATTTGCCCATTTTTATCTTCTTCCAAATTTTCTCCACTACCAACCTCATTCGATTAGTCCATTTTTATGACACAATAACTTTTAATAAATAAATAGTACTTCATTGTATAATATTTACTAGACAGTTCACAAAACAAGTATGTCTCTATATACTAATTATTTCGAAGATAATTAGGAAATTACTTTCATTAATTTGAGGTGGATAACTTTTTTTTGGTTTTAAACCTATCACAATCTGAAAAAGTAAGAATTGGAATTTATATAAATGTATAAGGGCAAATTTCTAATCCTCCAAAAAAATGCATTAAATTTAATGAAACAGATCAGCAAATTCTTGTAGAAAACAAAATTGCCAATTTCAAAATACTTCTGTTATAATAACTCAATTCACACATATTTCTTTTCTTTGTTGGTTTTCGAAAATATGTTACAGATTTCAGTTTTGACATAATATTTTGTCGTTTAAGAGGTGTAACCAGACCCCTGATTTTATTTTACGAATCGAATAAAATCTGTCGAGCCATATTGATTCCTTGAAAACCTTATGAAATAAAGATGGCCGACTCCACATTTTTCATTCGATTCGTGAAATAGAATTTGACTTGCTGCTGGTGCGATTCATCTCCATAAACATTACTACTAATGGACAGGCAATCATGACAGAGTGAGAATACTTCAAGTATAACCTCTAAGCGAATTTCTTCCTCAATGTAGCAGATGAAGAGAGGTTAAGAAGGATAGAGTGATTCAAGTATAGAATGATGACAAATTTATAATTAAATTACTGTATCCTCCATGACCTCTCTTTCTCTGCTACATCGAGGAAGGAATGCGCTTGTTAGGTTGAAATCAAAGTTTCCTATCTTCCTGATTCAGCAGTCGTTCTTCTTAGGGCCAGTCCATTATTAGTTCCAATGTCTATGTTCATTTCAAATGAACTATTCGAGATCTAACTATCTTCAGACAGGATGATGAAAGCTGAATTTTTCAATTTTTGATTACTGCCATTGGTCTCCTTGTCTTTCCAGTCTAATGTGTGATCTCCATCGGCAGTAGGAATGTGGTCTGATAATTTACATTTTGTGTTCACTCATTCACACTTCCAGAGGTATCCATGTTTCCCCTATACCTAGGTATATTGCATATAGTTCCGTTGTTTTGAATGTTGATCTAATATTATTATACCTGTTGCCGATCCGTTTTATCTTTTCGTGCAGTCGAGGGACGTATGGTATAATCAGGCCTATTCTATTGATTCTTGAATATTACGAGATTATTGGAAAATCTTCAAAAATGGGTACAAATGCAATTTTAATGCACAATATTTTCTAGAACTTTTCTAAGAATTGACAATCAAATCCTATCTTGAAATCAGTGTCTACAAGATATGAGGAATATCGATAGATTTCCATTCAATATTGATATATAGTCAATGTACACCAGAATCACAGGAAGTTTTACGATTTCCATTCTGTATACGTTTTTTTTACCTATAATTCTATCTTGTTTTTTTTTCTGTCAGGTATACTGCAAGGAGATATCCAACGAAGTTCTAGAAGAGATCCTCGGACCTGCGTACAACGCCAGATACATGAGCATTAACGAGCCTGTGTTGCGTTCCGGGGCCAAAAACCTCAAAAGGACCACTGCTGAGGAGAGTTTGGACTTGAACGTCGATCCCGAATTTAGCGAAACAATAGAAGAACAGCCAGCGTGGGCCATCAAGAGCCACGTGGGATTGGCGATGGAGAATGTCAACCAAAAACGGTATGTTGAAAATCATTAGTAAATAATTGTAATAGTAATAGTGAGTTTATTGTCCATAGAATCATTCAACTTGATATGAGACACGTGAAGATTAAAAAAAAGGACAAACAAGCACTGATAGTCAAAATCCAAGTATTCCGTTGTACAGAGTAGTACGCATTATTAGAAGATAAAAATAAATGAGAGCATGTTTGACCATTTTTAGACCAGAAACTGTTTCAATGTCACCTGGAGCCTTATCAAACAATTAGGATTCCTATATACCGCGGTCTCTTTTCGTAATATGCACAAGAGTGTGAAGGGATGTCTTACGAGTTTCCTGTAATATATTTCCACTATGACTTCTTCAGAATGCAATATGCCATGTGTGATTCATCGTGTGAAAAGTATAACAAGAAAAGCATTTTCCTTTACAGTTTCTGATTTATCAAAACACCCTCATCTGAATGACAGAGTAATGAAACGAGTCACTGAAAGAAAGTATTGCCACAGTTATATAGTATAGTGTGGTATAGCTTTAAAGTTGACAGTGTATCACTTCTGAAGAATAATTTTTCTGATGTTGATCAAATATTGCCGTAATTTTCACGAATTCGAAGTGAGTGGCGAACTCTATATTCTGATAGCCCATTAATCGTGCCTATCACAAAGTATGAAGAGATTTTTGAAATCTCGATGAAGAAAGGAGATCCCGAAAAAGCAAGAATATTGAATTTTTGTTTTTTCTTGTATACTTCTGAAAAAAAGCTGATAAAGTTAATTTGTTTTCATCAATCAATAGGAAACTACATAAACACCAATTTGAATAACCACGTATCAGACCAGTTGTCGAGGATTGAAAAGAGGGTTGTCTGTGGAAAATGCTTAATAGTTCTTTTTTCTGGTTTAAGTATTCATTGAGCTATAGCGGATTAAACTCTTAAAAAAATTTGCGAGACAAAATCAAGTGACTAGGCGTTTCCCATAGTTTTCGAACATTTTAAAAGTTTAACCTCCTCGATCTTAGTAACTAATTGTTGTAACGAGGTCCTGTTGAAGTCATTTTCTTCTTTATTTATTCTTGTTTGTTAAAGATTTCATGTTTTTTCAGTCAGATACTTCGAAAATGAGACACTACACAAAATGGAAGTGGCCCTTAGGCATGTTTTATATATGTTTTGAGGTCACCAGCTTTTTATCACAGCATACTGCTTTCTTCTCCTCCAAGAATTTAATTTATACAAGTTTACATTTTTATCGTCCATGTTATAAAAATGACCGAGTCAAAATAGAAATATGGATGGTTTTTGTTGAAAACTAGTGATTATACAGATTTATGGACATGTTTTGTTGGTAATTCAATACCAAATATTTTTTATTCCTGGAGAATTCAGCAAATTCCTGATATTTGCGGAGATGCCATAGAAAATAATGTTCAGACATCAGGATTCTTGAAATTTATACACTTTCCTTTCGTATTTTTCTTTATCAAACACTTTCGAGTGCCCCCAGAAGGCATTATGGGGGCAAGAGTCAGCTGATTATCATGGGGCCCAAGCCAATGGACACTTCAAGCCAGAAAGAAATAATATGAATTTTTTCCGGGCTCACGAATGACCTATATGAAAAGAGTCCGAACACAAATGACTGAATATTCAGAGCTAGCCTGCAGCGCCGAACACTTTTTATATTATTTTTATATCGAACCGTTGGAAAATATGAAACAAAAGATGTCCGTTCAATATCCAGCGAGAGTTTTCCAGACTGGTGGACGATAAGAGAAAATTCACCCGTCATCGTTCGCTCGTTTTTTCGAAGCTGCCAGGACAGAATGATTGATATTTGCCGGTTCCTAGTGTCCGACTTCGATCATATTTCCCTGCACTCCCTGACCCGTTTCGTTGCAGAATCCGAGAGTTTTGGAAATAGAGCAGAGGCGGAATATATCTCCCACAGAAAAACATTTTCATTTCAGAAAGCTCGGTTATTTGATGTAAGACAGCTTTACTAATATAACACCAGCAGGAAACTAAATAAACTTCTGAGGTCATGAAAAATTATGGAAGCCCACCTGAACATATCGAAATGATAAATAGTCCAACCATCTATAAGAAAATGAAAGAGTAGGTATCACGTACTGTGAGGATCTTCCAAAATTGGTGGTTTTGTCGTAGATTAGATTCTTGTCATGTTCCGATATTGCTGGTATTACTGGCCACAGTAAGCATTTTCGGAACGCTTCTTGCAGTGATAGTAATCTACTGCTAATGATATCGGAACGGTTTGCCATCGAACATCCGTCAAAGGAACTGTCAGCGGTGACGGGTTTGACGTACCTACCCTATCTTATTTCAAAATGAATTAAATATTGGAAGAAATATTGAGCAATAGTGATACGGAAATAGAAAATTCAGAGAGCTCAAGCTCTGATAATGAGTCTTTAGAGAATATAATGACTGAAATTATAATCCTCGGCAAAATTTGAGGTCCCATAGGAAAAATACCAACAACAGAAGGGTACATGCAAAATGTAGTAGTTTTCACACCCCTAAAATTTTCAAACAACATTTCAGGTCAGTGAGTAAGGCTTGCAATCTCGAAAAATGGGGTTCCCGCAGATTTTATTGATCTGCTGGAATCATTTCAGTTCAGTATCAACTTCTACGCAAATATCTTCCAGTACAACCCGAAACTTTTTGAAAATTTGGAAATTGCAATGATCTGACAAAAAAATTAATCTGTTATGCGTTGACGTTTATTCGAACACAACCTAACCTAACTCAATTTGGTGAATACTGGGACTACAGGACCACTTCTGCAGCAGTAGCACCAGTAACTTTTTAGTCTCTAACAGGGTACCTCAGAAATTGGCGCGAAATAATTGCCAGTGAATGTCAGTAAAATCGGAACGACTGAATTAACGACAGTACTTCAGGAATATCGGAACATGACATCTGTAGATGGTGTAATGTCAATGTCAAATTTTGTGAAGCTGCTTTATGCGCTGTAAGCTGTTAGACGCAGCCAGTGTCTATGATTGAATCAAGGACAAATGATAGCTGAACTGACAGGTGATGTTTGGCATGGCCATTGTTCAGAGAGATGAAGCGTTTTCTGGCGCTCATGTATTCAAAGCGTATTCGTCTCTCCTTTTCTGTCACTCACGGCTAGCCAATTGAAGATGTTGGAAAGTCGAATACGTTATGAATATAAGAGCGCCAGAAAACGCCTCCACATAGTCAGCCTCATCATTGTTTATAGATATATATAGGATGGATACTCATTTCCTCATAAACTTCTATCGTCAACTCTGTTTTGAGGCTTTATTATCTTTCTTTCAATATTTCTGTCAAACTGACAAACATAAGTTTGCACCTATTTTTCCCTTCAGTTCAGAGTAGGAAACTTCGCCTTGAACTGTCAAGTATACGAATATCGACATTATACTGTAGATGGCGTAACAAAAACGGTTCAAATTACATAGGCGTTGACTAAGGCCGGGGACACACGGTCCGGGTGGCTGCCCGGACGGGCGATTGGCTGGACGGACGATATTTTGATTAACAGAACACACTACATCCGAGCAAACTCCCGTCCGGGAGATTTCATTCCACTTCTCGTCATTTTCGGCTTAATCATGGACGAAGATAGAAGTAAACTATTAGCAGTGATTTGTTTACTGCGTCACAGACGTAAAAAGAAACGTAATAGAACTGTATGGATATATCCTGTTGTGCAGAAGAGAAATATACTAGGACACTGCAATACTCTATTTTTCGAATTGAGAGAAGATGAAGACAAATTCCTCAACTATTTATAAAAAATATTATATTTTATCATATAATATAAAATAAATAATATTTTTTACTGTTCCTATTATGGCAATCGCCTAGGATTTAAAAGTTCATGTGCAAAACATCATCGTCGTCATTATCAACTCTCCAATATATGAGTATATCACAACCAAGCACCAAACCACCAACTCGAGAATGCGCACACCACGACGGTCACAACACTGACAGCACGTTTTCGTCCGGACCGTGTGTTCTCGCCTGTTCGACATAATGCCCCGCCACCTGTCGGACGGGTGAACGCCCGGCCGGGTCTCGGATGATCAGTTGAGAATACATCCGGGCGTCTTTGCTATCGGACGGGCAAAAGCCCGTCCGGGTTCCGTGTGTTCTTCACTAACTATCACAATGTACTTCTGGATCATCCGCAGCCCGGACAGAACTCGGACGGGCGTTTACCCGGACCGTGTGTCCCCGGCCTAACTGTATCTCTATAAACAATGGCCAGATAGAAATATATTTTGAAGGGATGCATACCACGGGTAGATGGCAATAGTGATAACATTTCCCAGGCGCCTATACAACTTTGTTCCATGGGGGGAGGTAATTCGTGTCACGAGAGTGACAGATAGTAGTAGAGGGCGCCGCAGGCGATTTTTTTCCAATTTTTTCCGGATAAAATATATTACATTATTAAATTCAGATACTTACGCGGTGAATGATATAAGATTCATTTTGTGAACCACATTGTTAATTTTGGTTGAAACACTGAATTTTCTTCGATCGTGCGGGAAGGGTAATTACCCCCATCACCCCCCTTCTTGTCAAGTCGTGTGTTTTCTTTCATTTTACGGAAGTGGTAGCTTGAATGACACATTCTCTTTATTACTCATACATAATGCCAAGAGATGGCAATCAATTCAGAAACAAGTGGAATCAGGCTGAATTCAGACAAATCCGATGGTACGACGATCTGACAGGTTTCTGATTGGTCTAAGTTTGCATTGAAACTAATCAGAAAGCTGTCGTATCATCGGATTTCGAATCTATCTGAATGCAGCCTCAATCTGTGGATTTTTTTTTCAATGTTGTAGTTCATACATATTTTTCTATATTATCTTGATGCCTAAACTTTCATTTCCTGTATTTACTTTTATTGCCGACGCTATTTTGAAACTTCATTATCTGCATCTTTCGACATTTCAGTGTAGAAAGAAGGTCCAAAAAACTCTTCAAATTATTTTAACACAGACATTGTGGCAAACTATTCTACTTCTACACATGCCTGCTATCATTGTTTATAGAAATATAGTTAATCAATGCCTGTGCCTTATAGTTATGTATATACCAAAACTATAAAGTGAATGTTTTTGCGCTGATGGGCCTATAAAATTTGTAAACGAAGCTCCGAACGTGATAAAAATAAAAGATATGTTGGTATAAGTATACAAGTCGAAACAAAACAAATACGTTACACAGCTGAGAGTCTCTGACCCGAGAGATTGTAAGTCGCCCAAGAGCAAATACATCTATTTATCCCCGTTATGTCTACGAATTATCATGTCAAACTATGTTCGTTATTACATAAAGAGTATAAGTATTTTCAAACAAATCAATGAATTCATTAAATTTCATGGTTCCCAGGAATATTGAAACGGTAATATAGCCCGTGCGAATAGATACTTTATTGGTGTTTTACAAGATTTGTTTACACAAGTCAGGTACAGGCTAGCATATCGACTAGAATTTTAAACAATTAAAAAATACAGAAATACATGAACATCAATAAAAATATTAAACAAGATAGTCTGAAATATCACAAAAATCGTTTTTAAAATAATCATCGTAAGATTAAAAACATTTTCTAATTAGGTACTTTTCCATAATTTTTTTGAAACATGGTAGGCTGAGATCTCTAATGGAGGTTGCACACCTGTTTGTGTCTTATTTAGTCGACGATATTAAGTTCTTCTGTCTAGTGTCAAAACTATGCAGATCGCCGTGCGTCGTAAAAAATGATTTATGTGTGTGAGCAAATAATAGGCATTCATATATGTATAAATAATGCCAAAGTTCTCTATAATTGGGACCTTCAATAATTCTTACTGCTTTTCTCTGTAAACCAAATATTCTGGTAGCTGATGGTGCATGACCCCAAGATATAAGGGCATACCCAATTCGCGACTGGATGAAAGAATGATAAGCTGTGATAAGAACCTTTTTTGTTACCATACTCGTTAGACTTCTTAATAGATATATTGAAGATGTAACTTTTTTCGATAAAATATTTGTATAATTATGCCAAGTCAACTTTGAATAAAAAAATAAACTTCATGTAGCTGGTAATTGAGTAATAAATACAGAATGATGAACTGGTATGACTTAAAAATGAACTTTGAATTCTTCCTCTGTTGATTCTTCTCACATTTCACACTGCCACTTTCCAACCTCATTACTGTTCTTGTTACAGATTCAGAAGGGACACGAAAAACAAGCAGGAATGGCAGTGCGAGACGACTGTGAAATGGACAGACTTGGGTCAAGACTACTTTCCGAGATACATCAAATCGATCGAGTGTCTGCAGAAAAATTGCTGGTTCAACATGTACAAGTGCAAGCCCAGATCGTTCACCGTGAAGATTCTGAAAAGAAGACGAAACAGGTGCGTTACCGCAGCGCCTGGAACCAAAGTCGGCGTGGACGGCTTGCCCTACTCCCTTAAGGAGCTCTGGGTTTGGGAGGAGAGGGCTCTTACTTTTTGCTGTGATTGTTCGTTATAGTGTTATAGTTATATTGTGAAAAATATTATTTCTGTGGAGAGTATGAAGATTGTAGGAATATTTTTTGAATTTTTTCTCATTGAACTACATCTTTTTCAACTGTTATTCAGAAAACATCAGATGTAATTCAGGTCAGTCTACTGTAATTTACAAAATATAAATTGGATCGCGTTAACGTACAAAGAACAAAGCGCTATTTTGTAAAATTCTGGTTTATTGGGCTAGGGTTTTTGAAACTCCAATTTGCACCATTGTACAAATTTCCATTCTCTTCCTGTACATACTACGCCATCTATTGAATTTAATAAGATAACTTTTCATTTTCGAAACACTCAAACTTTTTTATTTTGAGGCGAAAGCATTCAAACAAACCGAATTAGATAAAATCACTCGTCCCACGGACTCGTGATTTTATCAATCGGTTTGTTTTCATACTTTTGCCAAATAAAAAAGTTTTTGTGGCAAATGAAAATTTATCGATTAAATTTGAAGGACTCATGGTATTACCTTTGATAAATGCACTAGACCTTCCAACCAATCAAACTGATCAAAATAAAGTAGGAGTTTGGCTCACTTTTCAGCTTTTCTTGAAATAATCCTAACATATATCCCTCCTTCACCGCGCTCAATCGACTAAAATGCGTGCATTACCATAATTTTCAAAATTTTGCTTTTAAGCAAACGCTCTCAGTATAATGATTTGAGATAGGATCCCTCGACCTGCGGTATCGGGATTTTATCAAATTATTATACACACAAGTCATTTGCTAAGCAAAATTTCGAAAATCATGGTGCAGCACACATTTTAACCCATTAAACTTGGTAAACTCGGGATAGAAGCCCCGAATAAATCTGAATTACTATTGATATTTTCTGAATAAAATTTGACTTATCTGAAATTACCATTGATATTTTCTGAATGACCCTTCGACCAATCTAAATTGAAATCGATATTTTCTGAAAATCATTCAATGTTTCCTGAATTACAACTGGAAAAAGAGAAGAAGATAACGACAATAATGTTCCTCAAAAGTTATAAATTATATTCAACCAATAAATATTTCGAATCAATTTTTTCTTATTATTTATTAGTTTTAGCTCTAGACGGCAGAGAAGGCATGATTGGGATTTTTTCATTACTTTATCTCTGATAAAATACATACATTCACATTATAAAATAAATAATGGTGTGTATGGATTTTTCTAGCGCAGTAATCTGACAAAACACTTGTAGTCGACGATTGCTTCTTGAAAGCAGCTCTTTCTGACTCATTTTTCCCCAAGTTTGCTGGAATCTGATCAAAATCATTGACGAATCGCTGTTATCGATTAATGAGTCAGTTCTTGTTTTATCCGGTATGTACCTGGTTTTTCAGTTGCCCCATCCTCGGTAACAGCTGCGTAAAGTAAACTTTTTTAGGTTTTTTGTATATCGTGAGTAAGCTATCCTGAAGTTTGGGTATTCTGCTAACAATGGGAAAGTTCTCCGTTCTTTCATTCAGTTTTTCCAGTACAGAAGTATGCTCCTCACCTTCTCTCACTCAAAGAGGTACTTACATTCATTCGAAATAAATTCTCTTGAGATTTTCTATGAATTTTTTATATTTCTTCAACGAATAAATACAAAGAAGAAATACAAAACTTCTATGAAAGAAGTGACATCAAATTTTTTTACAAACACTATCTGTTGATAGCTACGTCTATATCATTCATTGACTTCGTTTCTTTCACAAAAAAGGAAGGAATTGAATTTGAAAAGTCTTATGAGAAAATGTTAGAAATGCTATTCATATATTCAGTCAAATTAAATGTCCATTTATATGAAATTATGCTAATAGTACATCGTCCATAAACCATACGAGCCACACATGCCATTTTTTTCTTCAAAGATGGATAATGCAAATCAATGGAATATTCTGTCATAACTAGAAATGGTCACGTCACATAATCGTAACCTTGGTGATAATAACGTGTATTTGATAGCTAGAGAATGTCATCTTTTGATATCAGTCATAAAACGTCAAATATTCCACGTCACGTATGAAGTAATTTTGTAGGAGTTATAATAATTATTGAATGGCGATGGATTACTCAGTGAAATTTCTTGTTTGTGCGAAAAACTTAATCGGTTTTGATCAAGAACAGACTATTAAAACACGTGGGATACTCACGTGAAGCGTAGTCAAATCGGAAATACAAATCCACGAGAAGTGGAATTGAATTGCTTATTTACGTTCCAGTTGAGAGATGCCTGGATCTTCAATTTCATCTGCTTCTGTAGGTGCCATGTCTGCTGGATTTCAATATGATAAATTCTACTTATTTGGCAAAAAGAGTTATATCAACAATGCGTCATGTATTTAATAACTCGTGTGGAATCATTGGTAGAAGTGAATGCATTTTATCATCTGCAGTGCCTCAATGATTTCAAAAGAAATCTCGCGAATCTATGTGACACCAATGAATCGCCAATTCAAAATTCTTTGAAATCAATTTTTGAATATATAAGAGCTGGGACTCCATGATACAGTTACTTCTGTTACTGGCTACTTAGCTACACATGACATGTGGAATATGAATGAAGATCAAAAAGAAGATGATGAATAATTACGAATAATACGAACTGCTGCCGAATTTATAAGGAAAAAAATGAAAAATTCTCGATACAACACCAAGACTTATCCTTCGTCTGTATGTTTTTTTGATAGTGTTGATAGAGATATTCCCAAATATTTATATACGTTTCTCGTAGAACTTCTGATTTTTGTTGTGCACGAAAGGATATCAAAAAAGAAAAGAAGCAGAATCGCTGCCGCAGATAATAGCGGTTAGTGGTGGAAAACAAAATATATCAATAACATGTATTCTTGACTTCAGTGTAAGACTTCAATTTCATAATTTCTCTCATTTCAGCTGTTCCTGAAACAAAATATTGTGAAGAATACGAAGTAATCAATGGAGACGAGAACGAAAATTCAATCAGACAAGCAGTGAAAAGAGTTTATAAAGCTCACTCAATTATTTCGGCAATTCGTTCGTTCGAAGTCATTTACTTCAACTCTGTTATTATCAACGGGCGCATATAAACCGAAAACCAGGGTCAAAATTGAAAGTCAATTTATTGGCTAAGCTCGGAGTATGTGCTTATTTATCACAGCATTGCTTTGCATGAATTGTCAGCAATACGAGATGAAGTGACCAAAATTGAAAAACCTTCCTTCACACAATATGTGTATGATAATGCGGATCATAATTCTTGCACGATAGATGGAAAAAACACCACATCATGGGGGCATATGCTGTGTTGCTCCACAACATGCTGTCTGTACTTCTAGGATAATACCAAAATTGAAAAGGTTACCAGCTGCAACTAAAGTTGCTTCTCTTGGACACCTTGAACTGTAGGATTTCCCTGATCAAGAAACTTCTCCGAAACCTGTGAAGTATTTAGATTTATCCGGACTCAAATTTGGAGATGTTGTTTCAGGGATGACCACTTTTTATAAAACATATTTGGGCTTCTTATATGAAGATTGAAAAATTACCCAGTATTCGTGGCTTTTTTGACAGGATTGCCAAATTACCATTCTACCAAGTCTCACGAATTTATTGCTTACCATTTATAGATGAAAATTCATCTGATTTTAGAACAATTTACACTGCATTACATTTTGCTGCTAAACATTGTGGAGAGATTTGATTATCCTCTCTACATCAAACAAACGGATACTTTGTAACTCAACAGAGGTGAAGTTACAAAATGTGATTCCTTGTCTAGGTGGATTCCATTTGCTTATGTCGTATTCTAAAGCAATTCGAACAATAATCGATGGTTCCTGCATTTTCGATTTGTTTTGTACTGTTTATGCACAAAATTCTGTGAAAAAAATATTATCGTGTACAACATACATTCCAGAATAATTCGTGCTCACATATTGACAGTTAATGCCATTGGAGAATTACTAGCAGATAATTAGCTGAAAGTCCGGATCTGCTAAAGAGTCGAGAAGTATCTGATCCAGTGTTGTTCTTCACAAACGAATCAGAAGTTGAAAGTGAAAAAAAACTATTTTAAATTTATGGGCTTATATGAACAACCATCCACCGTCTTTGGAGGATGTGAATGGGAATGAGGATGCTGTAGCGTTAATGAAATTATTGGTTAGGGCTTTCACAAATTTAGAACATAAAAGTCCAACTTCCAAATTGTGGTTACAATATTTCAAATTTATTATTGTGGCACTGCAGTTCATCGAGGCTGAACGTCTAGGTAGTCGGAACCTACATTTGTCATGTATACAGAAAATGTTACCAAAATTTCACGCTGCTGCACATTTCAAATAATTTAGAGGAACTCAAATCCACTTACAGGATATGACTGACCCAGAGAGGGTGATGAATCCTGCTGAGTTTGATACATTTACTGATGAAGGACTTTTCACTGTGAGACGATCAGACAAAGCCCGGTCTGGTATTTGGCCAGACATGACCATAGAGCAAACAATGATGCGTGTCCTGAAAACCGGCGTGTACAATCAGTAACTCACGGTAGATGAGTAACAGACAGTGTATTGACACGGTTCATTCAAGGAATGCCCTATGATTATGATTTAATGAACCAACTTGAATCGTTTGCCAATTCAAGATGTGCATCTTCTGGTCAACATTGAACTCACATCAACTCATCGTCAGAGGAGAGACAAAGAGGACGTTCAATCTTTCAGGAATTGGCTTCAAAAACATGGAGTTCTGGATGGAAGACCAGGCAAACTAATTTCCCTTCGACTGGGTTAGTAGATGATTCGACTATTGATGGTCACAAAGCTGTAGAAAAAGGTTCACAATGATCGATTCTGATGCGCAATCATGCAAATACAGTCGAAAATATTGTAGGAAATCACTTCTGAATATAACAGCCCCAAGAATACTCGATAGCGAGCCAGTTACAGTAAATACTGCGCTTTTATTTCAATGGATAGCAGCAGCGATGATTAACAATTAAGATATAGTGAAACGAGCTTCACTTTATGAACTTGTTCCATTCCTTATGTGTTTTTTCAACGACAAGGTTATGGTGAGAGAAAGTAACAAGTCACAATTATACAAATCTTTAGTCCGCAGTTTTCAATAAACCTGATCCTTCCGAATATAACTACGTTATTGATGGTGAATTTCTCCTGCATAGTCCCATGGCGTAAAAATGTAACTTTCCAGCAAATCTCAGTAGATTACTCAACTTACATCAACAAACATTTTTCAACCAATGCTACTTTCGTATTCGATGGGTACGAGAGCATATTTAGGGGTGAAATCCTATGAACGCTATGGGCGAGCTCGTAATAAAGCTTCACCAGAGCTCAACTTCAATGAAAAAATTCAAGTTCCACGAAACAAAAACTGATTCTCATCTAATATCAGAAATGAGTCAAGATTTGTAAAATTCTTGATATGTCACTTCGAACAACAACGAAGTTTTGAAACTCGTCAAGCTCTGCTGAAGATTCTGATACAATGATCTGGCAGAATTTGCTGAGAGATCAGACAAGAAAGTTGTCATTATAGGAACCGACGCCGATTCAGCTGCGCTAATCGTAGATTCATCACAAAATATCAGGGTCAGTTGCACCGCTCTGCTTTAGTTGTGAATAATCTGAGTCAGGCTTTGTTACTATGGATTTGCCAATCAGCTTCCTCATTTCTCAACGATTAAGCCAAGCTTAGTTCAATTCCTATTGAGTTGAAGCGGTGCAACTGACCGTGAGAACAGTGAATTTGGCAACATTACCCCCAACAGCTTCAACTATACACCAACATTCTTTGCGGACTCATTATCAACTGCAGACATGGCTTGGTAATTTTTTAAATCCCGAAGATTGGGGGCCAGTTGCACCGCTTTTCTTAAGTTGTGCTTTATCTAAGCCAGGCTTTGTTGCTATGGTATTGCCAATCAGCTTCCTTGTTCCTTAACGATTGAGCCAAGCTTAATTGAATCTCTGCTGAGTTGAAGTGGTGCAACTGGCCCTGGGGGTGGAAAAAGACCAAAGCTCTTTTCTCACCCATAAGGACGACTGACTCTTTACCACCTCCGGAACTACTGAAATTGGTTCGCTGCAGTTGCACAACATCCGGTTGCAGTAGAAGCTGTAGCTGTAAAAAAGCCGGATTGAATTGTACGAGGTCAAGAAAGAGATGTAGAGGGAATGCTTGCGACATTGTTGAAGTCATTAATGATGATGAAGACTGCAGCAGCATCAGTGAAAATTTTACCGACACAAGAACGAGCTGGTTCTGGATCGGATGAACATCGATTGCCCAGCGTACGTACAACTTGTTCGGACATACAATGGAATAGACGACTCTCCTGAGCAAGGAGATTATAGCGACGAAACAGAAGGAGATAACGAAGGGGGAGGCAAGGAAAAAAGCAGTCCAAGAAATATTGAAAGAAGTAGTTGATTCTCCTTAAGATACAAATGAGCTTGGTTGTTCTGAAATTTACCTCAGTCAAAAGACGAGAACTGAGAAAGTCCTTACTGCTTTTGAACGCAATTCATGTGTCATCTCATTCGAAATTATTGATAATGAATAAATTTTAGAGCGGAAGTGTGTGAAAATATATTTTTGTATGTATTTTGCGTCTTGATGCCATTGTCTCGGTGGCGAATTTCTTCATTATTTGATTATTTATACGCTATGAAAGATCAGAAGATATGAGGAAAATCCCAAATTCTCTTAAACGAATGCCAATAACTAATGAACATATTCATAGTAACGAATTGTGCATGTATTCATTTCATCTGTTATAGTTCAGGAGCTATAGCTGTAAAGGAAAGGGGGGAGAGACAGCGCCACCCCCCACACCCCAAGCACAAACCCCAGGGAGCACCCCGAGGGAAACAACCAGAGAGAGACAAGCCACCAGAAGACCACAAAAGAAAGACTAACTCCAGAAATATTACTGAAGAAAAATTTAACATTGTGTGAAATTTAAAAATATTTTTTCCGACATTTTGAAGTATACATTCGATTTTGTGATTTCATTTCATCTAAAAAAATATAAATACATTTGAATTTTTTCCCAAAAAACCATCGAAAAAAGGGAAAAAGAAAGGGCACCCAAAACAAAAAAAACGAAAAAAAGAAGGGGAAACCCAACAACCCAACCCCCAAAAAAGCAAAAAAAAACCAAACAAACAAAAAAAAAACAAGAAAAAAAAAAAAAACACAAAACCACCAGGAAAGTCAACACGATACAAGGTTTTTAATGAATTTGCGTGGAGGAACGCTACATTGAAAATTCAGTTCAGTCTAAAATAAGCATTTCCAATATAATATTGAACTCTATTGAGACTAGCAATAATGAAATAAATTTTAATATTCCTTTCCCTTCCAGATCAGTGGGACCCACAATACAAATATATTATTTATAGTTCATCATTTATATCGGGTGTAGAAAAAATAGCGTATGTCACTCTGATGTGCATCATTTATATCGGGTGTAGAAAAAATAGCGTATGTCACTCTGATGTGATGGTTATCAATACACTCGCATAAACCATCACATTCGGCTCGTTTCGTATCCCGGTTATTGCTCGTGTATTAATAACCATCATTACATATGAACGTTGATTAATATACCATTTACTTCTTACCCGATTCTTATTTTGTATGTGGTCTCAATGGTTTTCATTCATGCCAAATTTTGACCAGGTGTTTGTATTTTTTTTGGTGAAACATGTAATTAATCTTTTTTCTCAATGAATGATTATTATATCCAGATTTAAAATTCTGCGATGCACTGTAGATGCCACCTCGTTCATAAATGACGTGCACCATTGCGCATTCAACTTTGAGAAACAAAGTGAAACTGGTCGAGACGTACATCGATCAACTATGATTTATACTGATCCATCATCGCAATATGACGTCTCTATTGAAGTCATGAAACATATTCATTGATTTTGAGGTTATATCTGTGTTTTGTGCTCGTTTTTTAGGTGGACAAAGATTTCTTTATTTTCGTTAATTTAAAATAAATATTCGATTTGGAATGGTATATATAGAGTTTCTTCATTTGAATTTCTTATTTATCACATTCGTCATATCATTTGGTATTCTGGCGACTATTATTATTAGTGACGTCACGACGACTTGTTTTCAATGGGTGCGTTCCACTAAGCGATCACAACGATCACGCTCACGACCACAGCTTTTCCCGTTCCACTTACCTGCGAGCGTAACTGTCGTAAGCCCAAGTGGAATGGACTATGGTTCGTTTTGAGCGTGGAGGTTAATAATACAAATGGGGAGTTAGTAAAAAGAACACAAAATATTCAAGAGGTTGAGTTTTAATCTGAAAGCCTTATAAATAAACAAATAATTATCATTATATTGATTTATATTGAAAGAATAGATAATTAGTGGTGTATTTAATTAATTTAAGTTCGAATATTATTAAAATGTCTTTGACGGTAACAGTTGGATATTTGGTGATGCGTCGTAATAATGCTTCAGAAAGTAGTTCATCCAATTCAGATGAAGAATGGTCTACAATTTCACAAAAATATGATTGTGAAAAAAGAAAACTTCGACCACGTATTATTGCTTACGATAACGTAGTTTATCGTTACTCCGATGATGAATTCAAAAGTCATTTCAGGTAAATAATTTTCTTGCGCATATCTATAACATTGTAGATTATGAAAATTTATCTAATGTAAGTCTTTGTTGTTTTTTTTAGACTTTCAAGAAATACATTTAATTATTTACATGAATTAATACGAGAGCACGGCTAATTTTCTCAACGCTCACGCCGACCCACCTCTTGAGATGGGTCGTTGTGAGCTTCGCGTGAGCGTTAGTCATGACGTCATGAGTGACGTTTTCGCCGCGACCACAACGACCGCGGTCGTTATGTGGAACGACTAAAGGAGCATTTTGATCGTTGTGAGCGCTTAGTGGAAAGCACTCAATACCTACTGTTCGAGGCCACAACCACAATATCCCTCCTATTTTCAAATGTACAGAAATTTGAGCAGCGCTAATAACCTGCGCCTAATGAGCTGCACAACTAGCCTTCTTTGTCGGACGAAGATAGAAATATTACAGCAGCCAGAACTCCCACCAAAAACATTTGATTTTCAACCCCATTCTGTGATAAATATCTTGCTGAGAAGACGTCGGTGGTAAGTGGCAACCATTTTGTATACAGATAAAAGCCGGTATTTTGCATTTATGCTGGGCCAAAATATTTTTATATACCGAATAAATGATACGATTGTATGTTAATTTTAATTATGGATGGTAGTGTTGATACTTTTGAACAGTAAGGATACATTTTTCCCTGGTACCTATAAACAAACAATTGTTTTATGTTGACAGTAGTTGATAGTTGATATTAGCTGCAGGTGGGTAAATAAAATAATTGGAAGTAATGATATAAGATATATCTACAGTGATAAGGCGGAAGAATGTATGCACTTTCCAACCCAAGTTCGATCGTGAGGTTAATTTGTCTACATTTCAAACAGCTGTTTATATATTATTGAGATCAAGCTACAACCGTCGTGATGCTTGGAAAATGAACTACCTACGACATGAAAGTGTTGAGTAAAATCATCAATAGTGTGAATAGGTAATCAATGAAAAAATTTTGTAGTTTTATATTTATTTTGTCAATCAAAACTTATCATAAAAAGTACAGCTTGTTCATTTCATGTTGGCACGGAAATGATGACGTGTTGCAGTACAAATAAGCTGCCATTTTGGGTCTGTCTACTGTGGTTCAGTGCGAAACCAGATGTGAAACGAATTTCCGTGACAAGTTGTATTGGATAAGCTGTACGCATTATTGCATAATAGATATAAATAGGTACACGGTACACTTATAAAATATACAAAAGTATTTGAACGCCCAATAAGGCAACACGTTTGTGTTGAATATTGGAATTATACTATATAAAATAGGTAAAGTACAGTAATAATGCTCAGGTTTTTAGGAACACAATTCAGAACTTACCTAGCTATAATAATTAACTGAAACTAGTAAAAAAATGCACATCACACCCACCTAAAAGCATGTGGATGTATGGAAACATGTGTAGCTAATACCATTGTATATAGACTCTAATACTGTTCTTTCAAAATGGTGGGGATGACAATGGATAAAACGTGAGCCACAGATCACATGTGGGAGTGGTAGGTATGTGATCTGTGAAACTGCTGAATAGAATCAAGGTCGTTTTCCAACCAGGGCCGTAGTGGGGAGAAGAATGATCCCGCCGCTCATTTCTGAAGCTATCTGTTTTTATTAAACTTTTTATTTGAATATAGTAATATGAATCAATAGTAGTACAATGCATTGAGTACTGTATCTAGTTGAAATCATTGTTCGATTTTTTTTCATTATTTCGTGATATATTTATATTTAAAACATTTTTGGACGTATTGACTTGTGTATTTTGATCCGCTTTCAAAAAATAGAAGTTAAATTAGTGGTAATTAATTCACTTTTTCCATCAAGTTTTCTAACCATTCCAGTAAAATTCTCATCGACGCGACGCCAGTTGGAATGAAGAAAAATGAGGATACTAGCGATGGAATGCATGTTTGTGATAACCATGAACTTGAAATATCGTTTCAACATTTTTCCTGATTTTTTTATATCACTGATTTCAAATTCGGTTTTTATTCTTATTTTTCGTTCAGTTTTTCTGCTCATTCACTTCTATTATTATCATTATTATTTCAGATTACTCAAGTTTTCATCAACTCTTCACATCAATTTCATGGAATTATTTCAGTTCAGTTTTTTGACAGATTTCAAGAGACGTCAACCTAACTCTGGGAAAGAAATTGTGGAGTCTACACTTTTCGCACTCAATAATATCAAAAATAACGTATTTGATCAACAATAAAAAAATCTTGCATCAATAATACGTTCGATAATTTCATTTGGTTGATTCATGATATTTTCACATACAGCATTAGCACTGCTTCACTTAAAGGTTATGGTGTAATTTTTTTCAATATCTCAACGGTATTTTTGTCTTTATGTTAATATCCCCTAATTCGTCATTGTTAGTCTGATTATCAAACGCTCTACTATATTGTTTCCTTTTTCAAGGAAAAAAAATATATATTTTTGTCATCGCTTTTTTCACTAACTACTCACAAAACTCCACCAGAAAAAATCGAGTGAACCCTTCTAAGTGCCCTGTTTATACCAAATGATATAGTCGAAACTAATTTTTCAATCCTGATTCAACAGTAAAAGTTTTTTTTAATCACTATTGAATTTAACTCGGACAAAATCAAACAGCAGGGGAACACTCGACTTTTTGCTTGCACCAGACACACCTTATTCCACTTTGTCTGATTATTCCTTTGGAAAAAAAATCACAAGATTCTCAAAAAAATTGGATTTAAAACGACAATAAAATTGAGAGGAAATGAGAAATCAATTGTTGAGATTTTTTCAATTTTCATATTTTAGCTCTGCCTGATGATAATCTAAGATAGTTCCTGCTTATTTGAATGAGGCTGGCAATGTTTCTTTGTTGGAAGGTATAAGTTCAAACTCCCATTGTTTGTATGTCATTTTTACCCAATTGAAACCTATCGAAAAACTAACCTGAAACAGAGAGTTGAAACCCATACTTAATAGTTAATTGAAAGGCTCTAAAATCCAAACCTGAAAGTATCGAAGTTTAACTTAATCAGGAAATTAATTAAAAAAAATTGAAATAATTCTTTTCAACAAAAATAATTATTAAATAAAATATAAAATTCTAATATCTGAACCGGTGAATAACTGATATGGGGCCGTTCATAAAATACGTTAGCATACAAGGGGAGGGTATACGGCAACGTGACGTTCGCCGTTTATTATTTTTTTACATAATCGCTAGCCAGCGTGACCACTTTTGGTAGAAATCTACTTTTTTTAGTAGATTACTGACGAAAATTGAAAAATTTTGGTATTAAAGAAATATTCAGTAGATTTTGGTAGAAATCTACATGTTCGACATCTTCTAACGAATTCCTAAACTCGTCAGATTTCTCAGAATGCGAATTAATCTCGTTACAGTACACTGGTATTTCACTATACTAATGAAACAAAATAAAGCGATTTTTTACTGTTTCATTGTGTTATTGAGCATTGAATCTTCTGATTATGTAATATATGTATATTATTGGTGCAATACCGATTGTAGATATTTCGGCCCATTTAGAAAATCCTTGGACTTCTGAATAATATAAATATTATTTATTTATTAATTTATTTAAATTTTATTAAAATAACTAAATAAATATTTTCAATTTTCAGAATTTGTGTACTATCATTTAGATGAATTTATCATACTCAGCAGGGGGTGGGGGGGTCTTAGTTTTTGTGACGAAATATTTCTAGGGGGGTCACAAAAAGTGTGACACAACGTGACAATGGGGGGGGTTTAAAAAAGCTGATTTTAGTGTGACGTATTTTATGAACGGCCCCTATGCACCATTATTCATTATTGAAATATGAAAATTTAAAATCAGAAAACGATCCGAAATAAACAGAAATAAAATAAAAAGCAGTACCTACTTAAGGAGGACGAAAAAATTGTCAGGAAACATTTTACTCGGTCAAAAAAATCAAATGTTGAAAAGTTCAGCCATATTATTCTTTCAAAAATGATTTATTGATTTAGACATCACAATATCGATTACACAACTTCAATATTCATACATTATTCCGCCTACTACTTTTGAAATATTCCGTAGACCTCAAGCCAAAAAAGGGAATTTGTCTCAAAAACTTCAGACTACGCCCATGAATGTCATAAGATAGAATACTCTGTTATTATAGGTTTAAGTACGGGTCCGCCACGCCAATATGAGGAATGGCGTAGGGAGTTAGTAACAAGCCTACTTGCTGAAGGACTTCGAAAGAAGTTGAGTGCGTTCGCTACTACTATTCTCCTGTATCAACTAAAACTCTTTCAATATTACCCACTGAAGTATGAATAACCGCGAGCAGAGAACTCATAAATTTATATTGAACTGTGAATGATAATAATATACACCATAAGTACCCTGTATCATTTATGTTAACCAGAGCGGTTGTCTCTCTCTCTCTCTCTCCCTCTATGATATTGGTCGGGTTCATTCAAGAGGGAGAGAGAGAACTGCTCCGGTTAACAGAATGATATACGGAACATAAGGTTTTTGTGAACATGGGACATTTCAGACCACTGACAACTGGAAACGACAGCTGGCAGTTTATTGGATGGATTTGACATTTGTACAGGGCTGTACTGCTATGCAGTGCGTAGTGCATCAAAACAAAGCAAATGTAAATAGAGACAAATTAATTTCTTCCTTTCTTTATGCTGCTCCATTTTTCTTCAGAGGAGCATTAATTTTTCACCTAGAGGTGACACACCTGGACGTGCGATGTTTGGCTCGTGGTATTGAGGATTTTCCATGCGTATGTTGTTTTTAACTCTTATATTCATTTGCACTTCGAGTATATGCCATTCATTGTATTTGTTCTTGCATTCATAATGGTTTAACACAAACTGATGTTTTTAGGACAAGGAGTTCTTGTACATCTGCTGATATTTAAACTAAATATCAAACATGTCTTACAGTAGAAAAGTCATAAACGCTCGGTTCAGTCAAGATTATAGTAAGTCTTCGCCCCTAGCATTATTAGATATTTCTTTTCAAAGGCAGCTCTTGCTTCAGGTTGTTTCTCATGCTGTATGGAGACTGGCCTTCGGATATACAATGTTAACCCATTGGTGGAAAAAAGCAATTTAAGCAAGTATTATTCTCATTAATATTGTGAGAAAGTTAACCAATTGACTTTTACAGATTTGGACAAGGTGGGAAGCGTTTCCAAATGTGAAATGCTGTATCGAACAAATCTTTTAGCAATAGTACCTGGGGGACCTCGTCCAAAGTTTCCAGACAATCACCTATTGATATATGATGATTTAACTGAGAAGTTCATATTGGATTTAAGCTTTGGCTCTTCCGTACTGTCAATGCGGGTGAGAAGTGACAGGTAAGAAATATGAGATTTTTAGACTATATTACTTCTGAACAGAGTTCTTTGTTTCAGATTGGTGGTAGTTCTGCTCAGACAAATACATATTTTTTCATTTCCATTGCCAACCCGTAAACTGTATACTATAGAAACTAAAAGGAACCCCAATGGACTGTGTGAGATTAGTTGCTTAGCCAGTTCTCAGAGACAGATTATAGTTTACCCAGGATTCAGAACTGGAAGCCTCTGTGTACAGGTAGGCTATTTTTCTCAGGGGACCAGATCTATTTGCTGGTACACTACAATATTTTATTTTCTGTTTTGTTTCAATGGATCTGTTGCTGGGTTCTAGTGAATTTTCTCGTTTTTTTATAGTGAAGCTAAAATTATTAATTTCCAAATTTTTGGCAACTTGCAACATTTTTATTACACAGTTTTGAAAATCACTTTTTCAGAAGCATGTAGATAATGAAAAAATAAAATTGGATTAGTATTTCAGGTATTTCTGCAGCTATTAAATACCTGATGTACTAATTTCATAAGCCTGTGTTATTTTTTAAAGTTTCATGTTCAAGCCACAGTCTAAATAGGAATTTGAAATTACATTTCAATTTACAATTGACGTTTCAAACGATGAAAAAGCACTAAAAACTCCATCTATTTCTATATATTTCGACAAAATTATATGGCATTGACTGCCCACCTCAAATGCTACATTAATACTTATTATGTTTCATTTTCTATTTTGTTTTCCTGATATATGAACTCATATTTGTCTTGATGTTATTAATAATTTATCATTATTACGTGTTAAAATTTTTGAATTCTTTTCATAGTCAGACATACTTTTTTTTTTCATTATTTTGTGATGATCACTAACAATTAGATCACCCAAAAAATGTTTTTGAAATGGAGACCAATACTAGAAAAATAAATAGGCATTGATTTCTATTCAAGATTAAAGTACCCAAACAATATCATATCGAGAAAAGATTATCAGAATACTTAGTGTATTTGCAAAATTAATGGTTTATATTTATTCAGATAATCGCCAACTTCATATTTGTTGCAATGATAAGCAACAGATTCCTAAAATTTGTCAAATATTTTTTAAGAGGGCTGATTTGCTTTCCCATAGATATTCGCAATACTTTCATTATGTTTCAATTATACCTGATATAATTTGAAATAAGTATATAAATATTCAGAATAAAAAACTGTTTTGCAAAATTTCGAATTCTGTTGAATACTTACCATTCCACAAAAGTAACCTTGAGGGATTTCAAAAACAGTTTTTGCGTTTGGTATCCTTTGAATTGAGTCCAAATGTGAATTTTGGTATAAAGATCTGCAGCATTCAAATTCACATATCTATAAGCAAAGGAGTATTGTCCGGAAATATTAACTGCCCTGCATATTTTCCCAAATGTCTGTGATCCAAATATACTCCAAATTAATGTCCCACAAACTTAGTATAAAGGTGATTCGATTGGTAGTGATAGATTCATTTCTTCTTATGTTTCTTCCTTTACTCTAGTGGCATCACACCAATTCACGATTGGTATAGTTTTTGGACTATTTGAGTACCCAATTAAATTTATTACCATTTCAAGCATATTATAAGTAACATAGTATCAATTTTCTTCTGAAGATGCTAACCTTGATAGCGACACGCGCGTTGAGTGCAAATAATATCACTTTGGTGTAAGGGTAATTGATTCCCACAAAAGTTTCAACTTTTAGACCGAAGGTTCCAATCTCAGCATTTATTCATAGTATAATATTCATCTAATAATTGATAGCTGATCTATTACCAAAAAATGTCCAGGGCGTGCTAAAACGCTTATGAACTTTGTCATATTATGTAACCATACGCTTTATTTTAATTTTTACTGCTCATTACAATAATCCTTTATGCCATTAGAAATTCGAAATAGACATTCTTTTATAATTCTCAGGGCTTTGAAGTTCCCCTTGAATTTGCTCCATTTCAAAATGATAAATTGAGATATATACAATGTTTTGAACATTCAAATTGCTGTAAAAATTGAATTGAACTGGCCGATACTTGATGAAAATCCATATTAACAAAAAAAATATATTACAGTTTCCTGTATGATTTTCACTCACAATGGGTTTACAAAACCGTTTTGTAAACCCATTGTGAGTGAAAATCATACAGGAAACTGTAATATATTTTTTTTGTCAAATTGCTGTAATAAAATGAAAAAATCATTCATTTATATGTGAACCAAATAACAATAATATGAGAACAATTTGATAAAAGAATACTGTAAATTTGCAATGAACTCTTCCGATCAGAACTCCCACCTCAAATGCCTCCCTTGATGAAACTTTGTCGAATTTCTTCCATAATTCTCTCTGTCTTGCCCACTTATTCCGTACAAATTCTATATTTCTCGTTTTTTAGGTATGTTGCATCATTCTAGCTTTGGAGTTGAGTGCATTATATGATCATTTTTGTAAATATCTAACCCGTTGATGAATAAATAAATGAAAAATTTCAGAACCTTCAAGACTTGGGCAGAGAAACGTCCAGCAACAATGATATAAATGCCCATGAAAACGAAATGGGATGTATAGCTCTCAACCAAAGCGCGACAAGATTAGCTACTGCCTCAGAACGTGGCACTCTGATTAGAATTTGGGATACGGCTTCCAAAATCAAGCTTCTGGAAGTGAGAAGAGGTTCAGATAATGCAATTATAAGATGGTAAGCTGTTTATCGATTCCATCTTTTTGGCCGTGATGATAGTGTAAACATTAAGAAATATGGTTTCTGAGAATGAAAGAATACTATATATGCATTGATTTCCGCATTGAAATTCATATTTATATCATCTTCGATGACTAGAAAACCTTATGATGAAGCAATGAGTTATGTTAAGTGAAGTATCATTCAGAGATGATGTAAATATCCCTTTGTTCTGTTCATGGAATTTGGAAACTTCCTTGCTTAGACATGCATGTTTCTTTATTCAGTACTTCAAACATGTCAGTTTTTCAGATATACAAGATTTGTCGTCACGCCTGATAAACAATGGCACAACAATATAAAACAAAAATTGAATTGAAACATATATATATTCCCTGATGATGGAAATGATTAATACAATTTCTGAAAGCTTGGATATACTTTAAAGAGTACTCTTTTAATTGCTGCAAAGCCCCACTACTTACTGGTTCCATCTCACTTATCCAAAGTAAATGAATAACTTCACTTTTCCAAACATCAGATAAGAATCGAATCGAAAGTTTTCATTAAACATTTCTTTGCATTTCTCTGTTTCAGCTTGAATTTCAGCAATGATAACGAATACCTCTGCTGCTGCAGTGATAAGGGAACCGTTCACATATTTGCTGTAAAGAACACCGACTTGAACAAACGGATGTCGTAAGTTGTATTTATTTATGGCCAAGAACATATGAGGAGCAGACTTTCTATATGCATTCTATTCATTTTGTATAATTTTCATAAATACAGAAAAACTATGTTTATGGACTTATTTATAGACAAAATTATTCAAACAGAATGCAACAAAAGTCACATAAACATCAGACCCACGTGTATACTATTTTTCAAACGAATTGAAAAAATTGGTTAACAAACACTTTGTCACAATACAAAATGTATTTCAGCTATCTATGAAAACTGAATTGACTTGACAGTAAAAAGGTAATAAAAAAAAACATAATTATAGGTACAAATTTTTGTTTAGTGCTTGGTATATTTTTTTTTAACTTAATCGTTTCCACAGAGACAAACTGCTGCAATATTCACTGTATGGACATAAAACACATAGCATGTCCAAGAAGTCTTCAATTATTTTCAATGTAACAAATTGCATATATTTGACTTTTTTTTCATAGAATAGTAGCCAGCTATTCGTAGGTTATTGGCACATTTATAATTGAAATTTGAGAAAAAGGGACAAAATTGATAAAGGACATCTGTTTATATATTATTTTTGTCGAGTTTAGTTGGGGTTGGGATCAGTGTAAGTTGAAAAAAAATAAAAAAAATATTGCTTTCTTGCCAACGTTTCCAATTTAATTAAATTCATCCTCAGGGCTCTAACAATGGATTCTCAGGTAATAAACTAGTTTATACTTGCCACGATGCATTATTGTGCTTAAAGTTTGTGTAAAATTGTTTGGAACGTACTCACCAAACGTCGTTTTTTTTCGTGTTGAAATCCTTGAAATATAAAGTATGGACAGACATAATAGATACATGAACAACAATTCAACAGTATCCACGGGCACAGTGGTACATATTCTCCTCAAGACAAAATGAACACTGAGGTCAAAATCTGAGATTGAAAAGGATAAGAATATGCCAAAAATTTAAAAAAAATGGAAAGATACAGAGCATACAAATGTTTATCTGATTCATGAGAATAATTCACAATGATGATAGAAACAACTGTTATATTCAGGCGTTCCACTAATCAAATTGAAGAAAGCAGTATTTGATGCATCTATGTCTCTTCTGATATTTAGACTATCACGTTTGAGAATTTGGATCATTTCACTTGAAAGTCTTTCAGAAAGATATGGTTGAACATCAAAAACTACTGGCTTAGTTAGTCATTTTTTCTGACATGTTCAACTAGAGCAGTGTGGTTGATAATGTTGAAATTTTTGTATATCTCTCATGGTCTGAGATTCATTTTCTCAAATACCTTCCGGTTTGTTCACTGTAGCATTTATTACAGGCATTGCAATTTATTTCATAAATTTTATAAATAATATTATAGATAGTTGTTTCTATCAACATTGTCAATTGTTCTTCTCATGAATCAGAAAAACATTCGTATCGCTCTGTATCTTTCCATATTTTTGTTATATCCATATCCTTTTTAATCTCAGATTTTTACTTCAGTTCATTTTATCTTGTTAGAGAATGTGTACCACTGTGTCCGTGGATTCCGTTGATTTCTTGTTTGTGTATCTATTATGTCTGTCCATACTTTATTTTTCAAGGAATTCAAAACGGAAAAAACAACTTTTGGGAGTACTTTCCAAACAATTTTACAAACTTTTAGCATAATAATGCATCGTGGCAAGTATAAACTAGTTTATTACATGAGAATCCTTTGATACAAAGCCCTGAGGATGAATTTAATTGAATTCGAAACGTTGGCAAAAAACAGTTTTTCTCTTCGACTCACACTGATCCCAATCCCAACTCAACTCGACAAACATTGATACTGGATCACTAATTTATCAGATTTATTATATATTATCTTCAGTTATTTATACCAACCGATGTTTAGTATTTATTACGCGTAAATTACTCAACAATAGATCTATCATTCTTGTTCAATCAGAGATAGTGTCGAAAGTAGCCTTCATATTATTATGAGGATGTCCAAGTTTTTTTGTCACTAACATAATACCGTCTTCTGTGATATTCTAAATATTTTAATTGGTTAACAGGCATTCTTGAAAAAGCATAATGAGTTCAGTCAGTTCTATTTTGAGAGGTGAATACTATGCCGAACGGACACAGAAAAATAATGCGGAAGTAGTCCTAGATAAATGAGATGTATATTTCAATGGATGAATTCATAGCAGAGATGTATAAAAACCCTGGTGCCTTGGCCTTGACTGATATGCTTTAGTTTAGTTCGTCTCTCTAACAATATACTTTTGAAATTTACCAATAGCAAATCCACATACTGAATAAATCCAAACGACCTGAACCAGTTCAAATCAATTCATCACATGTTCTTCTAATGTCTAATTTTTTGATCTATTAAACCGCCTGTGCCTGTTTGTTTGTCCAACCACGATAATTTTGTTCACTCTTTGGAATATATGTCAGAAAGCAATACTGAATTGATCCTACCTGTGGAATATTTTAAAACTTCGATTGTAATAGTGGATTCTAAGTTCTGTTCTTTTTGTAATTTATATCGACTGTCACCCTTGTTGTGAAATGTATTTTCGGAAACAATAAATGTATATAGTCAATTCCTCACGATCCGAGAAATGAATAGCTCACATTTTTTGACGGTAGGTGTTGATGAATGCGATTTTTCAAACCAGCAATTCCAATCCAGTGACAGCTCACGAGATAATTTCGACACTGACGGTCTTATTGGCTAAACTCTGGCGGGATATTTCGTTCACCAATAGAATCCCTAGTACACAAAATTTGTGAAAACAAGAATTTTACATTGTTTTTGGTGTAAAAAGTGCCGAATCTAATATCCAATCCATCTCCATAATATATTAAATGCTACCACAGGTAAATCATATCTTAGTGTTGAAAAATATAAGATAGTTTCAACACATATTTTGAAAATTGATCTCAATTGATGATAGAATGCAATAATTTTTTGATGATGAAGAAAACTTCACCTTGACCTTTCTTTTACTTGGGTAGTTTTTGATGACTTTCAACTCTCCAGAGATGGACAAGTTACAAAACGACTGGAACTTTTGGTTTTATTTGAAGAACGAACATTACAGATGAACAATAAATTATGTCACTTAATAATAATGTAATCATGACAGCCGCTCTTTACTTATCATGATGAATGTATCGAGTGTACTAGAATGAAAAACAGAAATGATATTTTCACATTTTTATATCTGTGAATTACTGATTGTTTTCCAGAATCTCTCAGTGTAACATATTTTTTCCAGCATTAGTGACAATGATTGCTACATGCCCAGTAAAAAAGTATCCAGAAGTTCTTTCAGGCAAGTGTTCTCAAATGCTTATAACCTACAAAACTGCCGTCGGACGTGTATAGGGAATTTATGCGAGATATCGAAAACTTGAAAATACGATTTTTCAGGTACAAGTCCACGCACAAGGGATTTTATGCATCTTGTTCATAGCGAAACTTATGGCGTAGATCTCTTTACAGCACCAAACTGTAATTTCTGACACAGATTTGTCACTGTTGCCAGAGAGACTTTCAAAGATTTCGGCATGCACAATGACATCATTCTGATTCGACGATAGAATGATTTGAAAAAAGTTCAATAAAACTATAAGAATCAACATGGAATTGTAAACTGATAAAAAATAATCGGGCTCCGCTTCAAAAATGAAAATTTTTTGGTGGAATTACGTATTTTGCCTCCTGAACAAAAAATTCAAATGAAATTTTTGGGGCTCTCAACTAGTTTCGGAGATACGGCCCCCCAAAAGCAGGAAATCGGATTTTTACGCCTATGTTTGTTTCTCAGCCAATTCCGCTCGAAATTCCTCCTTCTTTCTATCAGCACAATAAGCACATTCTATATATCCTTCTTCATCAGCTTCCAACAGAATTATAAGCATTTTTCCATTTTTCACTACAAAACTCTGAAATGTAAATCGTCGAAAGAATTCGAGGTTAGCAAAACAGTAGAACGCGCATTGTATCGCGATCCTCGAATTTCTATAACGATTCATTACATTTCAGAGTTCTTTAGTGAAAAATGCTTATAATTATGTTGGAAAGTGATGAAGAAAGTGGTATAGAATGTGTATATTGTGCTGATAGAAAGGAGGAATTTCGAGTGGAATTGGCTGAGAAACAAACATAGGCGTAAAACCCCGATTTCCTGTCTTTGGGGGGCCGTATCTCCGAAACTATTTGGGAGCCCCAAAAATTTAATTTGAATTTCTTGTTAAGGAGGCCATAATACGTAAGTTCCACCAAAAATTATTTTTTTTCAAGGCGGAGCCCGATTAACAGAATTTTACCAAAATAAAATATATGCCTATGAAATGATAAATTGGCATTAACTGTTTAACGTGAAAGTTAGTGGATTGTGAAAAGTAATATGTGCCACCATATAATCAAGTGTACCTATATGTTTCATTGATACATTTTGGAAAATGAATATGTTTTTTTGAAGCAGGTATTTTATTTCAATCTCTTGAAACATTATGAAACAAATTTAGGTGCAAAATTTTGATCACCTTATATGTACAGAACTCTGATATTGGTGAAAAAATTTATTCAATTTCAATGTTTTACCTATTATTGTTTAATTCAGAACATTATCGGTTGTTGATGTATTTTTATCGTCCCCAGGATACCTGGCGGTTCTCTTTTGGGAACGTACGGAACTTCCCAGTGGGGTTTTGCTAGCTTCACTGTGCCACCAGAAACTGCCGCCGAATGTGCCTTTGGAGAAAATAACTGCGTTATTGGTGAGTAATTGAGGGTATAAGGAACTGAATGAATCAGCATTAACAGCGGACTGGGCGGAATCAGCCCAGTGTCATTATTCATGCTATTAGTAATGATGGATTTTTTGGCAGAATCAGTACATAATCAGCAGGTGAACGAAATTGCTTTGAAATCTGTGTTAAAGAAACAATGAAAGTGGGATTGGTGTGAATGAGATTACTAATTTGTTTCAAGGCAGGTTTTTGATCTCGAAGTTGGATAAAACCCAACTCAACTCATTGGTATAAACATACAGAAAATGAAACCTTCACTGCTGTTAATACAGTCTTATTTTTGGGTGTGAGCTTTTATTGAAAATTGAGATGTTAGGAGCACCTGTTCCTACAAAGTCAAGTATCTCGATGCTAGGAATTACGATCAGTAATAATCTCTCATGGGAAAATTATGTGAGATTGATCGCTAAAGGTGCTTTCCAGAAGCTTAGATTCCTATTTCAAGCAAAAGAAATACTCCACTCCTCGTCAGCTTGTGATGATCTACAAGGCACTACAACATTCATTGAAATTTCTTGAATCGATTCAGAGGAAAGCAATCGTCTTGTTGGTGATTCTTCAATCAAGGATTTCATTGGAGCATCTTAGAAGGGTCGGATATTTGCCTCTCTTCTATAGATATTTTCACGCTCGGTTATCTTCTGGATTGTCACCAATCGTATCACCTCTAGCAGTATCAATACTGATAACCCGACCTTTGCGGAATTCTCACCCCTTTTTTGTGAGCATTGAAGCTTGCCGAACCCCTTTTGCATTAGGATCTTTTTTCGATGGAAGAGTTGAACTCTGGAACTCCTACCCAAAGGAGATTTTTCTTGAGGCTTACAAACCAAAGTCAATGTTAATTGATTCACGTGGTGTCCTTTGAACATTACAGGATTTTCCTCTCCTGCGAGTCTGTATATATTAAAAGAAATATTTATGGAAACACTCTATTTATTGTTGTCATTTAAACGATCTAGTTAATTTTTCAAATATATCTAAATTGACTGAAATGTCAAAATCAGTAACAAAAAGTAAAACAATACCATCCAATTGTCCATTAAAATCCCACATGGAATTTCTCTTGAAGAATAATTCATTCAGGACATTTATTCTGTGTTGAAGTATCAAAAAATGGAGGAAACAAATATAACAGCACAACAGAAATTTTTATTAGGTTGGAATATTTTAGGTGTCCTCAATCTGATTACAGCTTTGAAAATTTTTGTTGATGTTTCCTTTTTTGAAATAGACAAACACGGCTAATTCTGCTCTACTTTCAGTTTCCATAAGTGTTTCTGTGGTCTTTTCTGTATCATTCGGTCGACCCGAGCTTTCCTAAATTATCATTTCGTATTTTAGCTTTCAGCACATATTCACTTCCAGTTGATGTTCATACATTTTTCGAAGGAATCAAACTGGCATGCCATGTAAAATATTTGTAAAGTAAACGATTTTGAGATTTAAAAACGATGAGAGTATTTTGTATCAAAATTTGAAAAAAATCTTGTGTAACACGATGTAAATTTTGTAAAAATAAATATTATTGTTCTAAATTCTCCGTGAATTGGAGATGTACTGAGACAAATGAATCTTGTTGCAATCTATATATTATTCAATGTTTCTGCCCCTACAACACATGAGTTGCAATCTGTATGTAGTTTACAGGATCCAAATACACTAAATGTGTCAAGTTCTGCCAAAATAATTCACTGTATAAACCGTTTGTAAACCGACTTACACTCTTCCCCATACATTTTTTGTCTCTCCTGGTAGTTATATAAAAATTTTCTGGTTGGTTTGTTGTCACGATTTCGATTGATTAGCTCAAAATTAGTTTTTGTGGCGTTTCCAGTAGTTTTAAGTCTCAACTTCGAATGTTACAGCCAGTATATTCATACAATTTTGAAATCAATTATTCCTTTTTTGAAACAATAACTTACTAATTTCTGGCAATGTTCAATCTGGTAATCTTGCAGGCCACTTCATTTGGCATCACAATTGTTGGGTGTTCAATAGTATCACAATGTTGGTGGAACAGGAATTTGCATTAATGATAATAGCTTTATTTTCTCAGCATTACTTTCAACATTTTTCAGATACATATACACAATGTGAAACGATACATACATCCAACAGAAAGTAGTCTGTCATCTCCCAGTTGCAATAATTTTTAATTTTCTTCCCAAAATAAGATACTTACTACTTATGTGAGAATTGTTGATTTATAAAATGATATGATATTCCAAAGTTGGAGTGGTTATCGGCAGAACTGGAATTGCTACAAATTTAGGACCATATGAACAAGAACCACCAAAATTTTACCTTTATACCAGGGGAAACAAAATATATATAGGGATTTGTTTGGATTAAGTGTTTCTCTAAAATATATTTGGTTCATTTTTCTTTACTTTTCAGCAATATGTTTGGATGGTTCCTACTACAAGTATAGTTTTACGCCAGATGGCGTTTGCCATAAGCAGGCCTACGATATATATTTGGATTGCGATGACGATGAAGAAAGTAGTATAGGAAGTAATTTAAGCCGAAGATGAACTTTTTTCATCAACTTGTAAATAATTCATACTTTTATAATAAAATTTATTTTATTATAGTATTTCTTAACTATTTACAAACTCATAACTGGCATGACTAGTCGGTGCTGGGCTTTTTCCTATCAAATGGGTCTGTCCAAACTTTCATGTCTGAAAAAAAAGTTCTCATCAATAAGTACCTAGTTTTGAAAAAATTCTGGACATTTGTCTACATTTTGGGATAGAAGTCAAATCTTTACTCAAAATCTGGAGCATTTCTTTTCGAAGTAGTCACAAAACTATCAATAAATATTTTTAAGTCGTGTTTTTGAGTCTGAAGTAAGATGTTTCTTATGAATGAAGGGTTAGAGACTCGATTTTTCAAAAGAGAAAAACGAAAAATCGGATTGTTTTTTTTTGTATTGTACTTTTTTCATTGAAAATCTGCTGTCAGCTCTGTGGAAAAATCCCAGTAGGTATAGTAATTCAGAAGAAAAAAAAACACTTAGAAAATTTGAAAGTTCGAAATCACTAAGAGAAGATCTTCTCTGTCACTTCCGAAATGCATTTTTTGGGGATATTTGGCCGGAGGAAAATTGAAAACATGCAAAGAAAGTTGTTTGATATAGACAAATATAATGTGAATATATTTTCAACAATATTAATAAGCAAAGTCTTGTTACCTGAGATTCACTCTGAAAATATTTAGTAAGTAATAAACCCTCCAGTAATTCAGCAATTCCAAATAGTGAAATGTTTGCAGAGATGTTAGAGGAAATTCAGAGAACTGAAAATATTGAATGTATTACACCTACAAATGTCTTGAAATCCCTTCAAAATATTAACTTGTGCAATTGGATTGAAAAACTTTTTTACAGGTACCTATATTTTGATATTTCTGAACTAAATGAAAATGTGATGCATCAATCAATATTCCTTCTGTCAACAGACTGAGATTTGTGTAGACAATAAATTCATACATGAGAAAAAGATTGGTGTTAAGAATAAAAGCTAGCTTTGAGCTGGCCATTGCTATTTATACTTGGAAAATGACAATTTTTGTCGGTAGCATGTAGTTTCGAGAAACTATTTTACATTTTTCCTTCCTAAATAAATATAAAAAAAATGACTTATAGGAAAAGTGAGGTGCTTATTTATATTCATGTTTCTTTCATTAGCTTCCATTATAAATGTGTTATTGAAAATGAAATGACAAAAACTTGAAGCTTTTTTCTTTTTTCATTTCCAGGGAAGAGAAAACTCAAAAAATGGATTCAACATTTGAAAGCATTCAAACAATGTTGAGAATATGTACTCTTGTTTGATAATTGCTCAATAGTATTTTCCTAATTTTTTTTAATTAATGAAAGAATGTAAGCCGATGATGATAAATCGCAAGTTTTTCGGACTTGAGGGCCGTGTCCTGAAATTTCCAGTTGGAACTCAAAATTTCAGGACACTGCCCTCAAGCCCAAAAAACTTGCGATGTTTTTCTAATCGTTTTTAATTTTTCATTTGATTGCTCTTTCTCTCAACATGCACCACAGTATTTTATTTCATATCAATTAATCAGTTAGTTTCTGGATTGGATATTCATTTCAATTCTTTTGTCTTGGGTTTTGATGAAGCAATCAGAGAATTGACATTCAAACGATACCACTCAAGGAACTATGAAGACCACAATTAACCTGTATATGGTTGGTTGAAAGGTTCAACTACACAAATCAATTCAAACTACAGTTAATCTACTATTTGAGCAAGAATTAATAGAGCTTTCATCTACCTCTGGATTTTTGTGAACAGATTTTTTTTTCCACATGATAAACCAACAGAGCTAACTAATACTTATTCATGTTCATTTCAATTGAAATGTTGTCTATTATATTGATATGGAGGAAAAACTCTGATGGACAAGCTTTTCAAAATCAAATGGTTGAAATCACTAAACTGAATTTATTGAAGAAAAAATGTGGATATTTCTGGGATAAATATTTGGGAAACTGGAATGAGTTTTGAAGTGACCCTCCCTGGCCTTTTTATACTGCAAATAGGAGGTGGAAAATGCCTCCTTTCCAACATTAGTACAGTGAAATCTGAATGGAAGGAGACTCCTGATCTGACTTGGGAAAAAATATAGAGAAATCTTTAATAAAACTTCCCTAACCACCAAAATATCGAGTAAAAGAATGAGAAGGCAAAAAATAAACGTTATTATAATGAATTTCAACACAAATGGTTCAAGTCTTTTCCCTCTGAAGTGTTAGTTGGTAGAACTTACTTCCTGGTTGAATATCTTCTTGCCTAATGTTAGCCCGAGTAACTGCTTGAATACGTTCTAAAAAATATTCATTGAAATGAGGAAAAACTCGTATGTTTTCAACTCAACTGTATTTGTCGGGATTAAACATGGGGTCTATGATTATGGGATATATTGCTAAGCCAATACTTCCTACTATCCCTCCTATCAAGGCTGCATATCGCCACCCTTTCCATACTGCCATTTTTCGTGTCTCAAAATAGATTTTTTTACAAAATTATCAATTGTTTGAGGGGAAATAAGCTAATTGTTATTATTTGTCATATATAAGACAAAATAAATATAAACATTACTTGAAACCTTCAAACTCGTAAAAGTTTGGTTATGTAAGTAAAAAACCATAGACATTGACCATTGACCGCGTCTGACAGCTGACAGCGCTTAAAGCCGCTGCACAAAAATTGACAGTTTTCCATGGTTAAATGTCAAAGTTTGTGAAGCGGCTTCAAGCAGTTCAAGCACTATAGATAGTTAATGGACTATCCTTTATGACAGTTTTCCTTATACAACGATGCGGAAAACCTTAGAGAGAAAGAATATGCACATTGAATTGATATTGTGAAGGACAGAATGATAATTCTATACTTGAATTACTCTATCCTGCTGAACCTCTCTTTATCTGATACACAGGAAGAAATTCGTTTAGAGGTTATACTTGAAGTATTCTATCTTGCTCATTCCGTAGTCCTCTCTTTCTTAGGGCTAGTCCATTAGTTGTTATAATAATGTCTATTAGCAATTTTTCGCGAGTAACCGCTAATAATTCTTCATAACACGCGGTTATACCCCTTTCCACCTACTTTCATGGTCCGATTGTAACCAACTGTTATAGTACAGGTAATAGGGAGCCAGCTACTCGTGTCCATAATGCATAATTAGGCAGGAGTTATTTTATTGCATAGATAGTTTCAGTCTGACGTACTTAACCTAAGAACACAAAATACTAACGGAACGGAAGTGCCGCCATTTTGTGAAAAACCGTTTGGACCTGTATCTCCGTAACCGTGCACTTTAGGCCCACAATTGTGAGGACCTTTTTTATAGATAATTAAATTTCCTATCTTTTTCATACAATAATTTTTTTCGTAGCACCAACCGTTCACGACTTATATTATTATTACTTTTTGTTTATTCACTTTTCTACCGATATCTCTTTAAATAATTGTTTAAACAATAAACTGTTTAGAATAAAACTTTTGAATCGATAAATTTTCTACAACTTTTATTCCAAACTTTTTTCTCTAAAGTTGATATTTTCGAAGTTACAACGCGTTAGTTACATCGTCTTGTATCTGGGAGATCAGCTAGAGTGCATTTCATGCAAATGCAGAACTGGCTGTGGCAGAGCCTGTGGGTGCCGAAAAGCAGGATTGGACTGTACGGTAATCTGTGAGAACTGCACAGAAGGAACGTGCACTAATCAGCTGAAAGTAATCGTCAACAACACAGAATCGTGAGACATCGATGAAAATATTGGTTATGATTCTAACGACAAATTAATAGAGGCGTTACAATCTTTATATGCCACTGACGAAGATAACGAAGAGGAAGAGGAAAATGTAACCAACATCGAAAATTCACCACCCTCGAAACGCCAAAGAGTCGGAGAAGACATATGATTCATTTTGGTGTACATTTGTAAAAATAAATTTCACAGATATTTTTCAATAAATATTCCATTTTTTTATTTGCGTGTTTAATTATGGCAGTAGTTTTCAAATTAATTATAGTATTATTTAATTGTATAAAAGAAAATACGAAGAAAAAATTTCAATGGGTTTTCGCTATTTCTTGCAGGTAAGAACTTGAATTATCAATTATTTATTAAATCAAAAAAATTCTAAAATTCATATTTTTTTCATTATCTATCGGATTCGCTATATCATTACGCTATGCATACTTCGTTCTTAATAACCTTGTACTCGGTAGTACAACATTGAACGCGTTGTAACTTCAAAAATATTAACTTTGGAGGAAAAAGTTTCGAATAGAAGTTGTAGAAAATTAAACGTTTCAAAAGTTTTATTATGAACAATTTATTGTTTGAACAATTATTTAAAGAGATATCGGTAAAAAAGTGAATAAACAAAAAGTAATAATAATATAAGTCGTGAACGGTAAGTGCTACGAAAAAAAAATATTGGATAAAAAAGATAGGAAATTTAATTATCTATAAAAAAGGTCCTGATAATTGTGGGCCTAAAGTGCACGGTTACGGAGATACAGGCCCAAACGGTTTTTCACAAAATGGCGGCACTTCCGTTCGCCATTTTTGTAAGTATTTTGTGTTTTTAGGTTAAGTACGTCAGACTGCAACTATCCATGCAATAAAATAACTCCTGCCTAAATTTGCAAAACAAAATCCTCTATTACCTGTATTATTACCACTCATTACACGAGCCAATGAGCCAATAGTTGTGTTACACATTCTGTCCCGAAGACGTACACGGGGGCCACCATGCGAACACTCTATACCAGAGTAGAGTCAGAAAGAAACCAATAGCAACAGATAGAAAGGAAACAATAGCACCTGAAAGCAAACCAAAGCGGGTTCAGATATTTAGATTAGATATTAATCATGCTGAACTGCCCAGCAGCAGGTTGAGGTCCGCTTCTGAGAGGGTGGGGGTGGAACGAAATTGGAGGACGGCGAGGTTTCGTATCCAAGCAACTGGATATGATATCACGTCGTCATCCTGGTCGCTCAACCCTGGAAGGGCATGGTGGTTAAACATTCTATTACCGTTTTATGAATGATGACGACGTGTATCATACGTCACTCATGCTTCCCCTATTACCGTTCAATCCACTGAACTATATGTTTCGGTTTTCGTTCGTAAAACGGTAACTCGCCAAAAAATACTATGTGCTTTATGAAGTATTATATCTTACTCCGCAGTTCTCTCTCTCATAGGGCAAGTCCATCAGTTGTAATGTCTATGGTAAAAACGGGAATAATGAATTTTTTGGTAGAACTGATGCAACTCCTTTAGATAGAATAACGAATTTTTGTATTTCCGTCCTTCAATACAAAGCATATTGAATAAAGACAGAAAACCACATACTTAGACCAGTTCTTCCAAAATAGCTCGATATTGGAACCGTAGATGGCGATTTATCATTAGCAAACTAATTTCTTCTACTCCAACTGTAGGTATCCCGTTTTGTTTCTCAGTTTCTTGTTTTAGTTTGCACTAATAGAATTAAAATAGTTACATAATTGAATTAAAAGGCATATTTCTGTTGAATTCGTATCAGTTACAATCATAGAGAACTTTGAAATGGCACCTAGCAGTCCTAGCTAAGATATGTCTATATAGCCACCTCAGACTGGATTCAGACTGGTACGAAATCCGATGGTATGACGATCCGAGAGCTTTCTGATTGGTCTAAATTTAAATTTGGACCGATCACAAAGCTATCTGATCGTCATACGATCGCATTTCGGATCTGTCTGAATCCAGCTTAAGTTTCTAGCCTAGCACACACACTATTATTACAGCCTAATGTCACCGTATACGCTAGCCATACAGTAGAGTCATTCAAATATCAGTTTTTCAGCTCGGGGTGTATAATTTCATGTTTTGGCGGTAAGTTCAACTTTACGGGATACTGAACAGTGATTAGTACTTCATTTTTCATGTTAAAATGAATATTTTGTATACACTGAGGTTTTAAATAAATGTAAAAATTCTCAAGTACCTATAATAATACCAAACACAAACATTATTCGAAAAACAACAGGATAAATATAATTGAGTTATAACATCAATGAACTTTATTTTATCCTGTGTTTTTAAACAAATAATGTGAATATTTAACGTTATTATAGGTACTTGAGGAATTTCACATTTATTTCAATTATTCATTTCAAATCTCATTGTATACAAAATATTCATTTTAACATGCAAAATGACATACTGATTACTATTCAATATTCCGTAAATTTAAATTTACCGCCAAATCCTGACATTATAAACCCCGAGCTGACAAACTGACATTGTCTCTCTCTCTACTATGTCTATGGTATATTGTGCTAGTGTCATGTACTCAAAAAGCTCTTTCCATCAAATGCACCGCTTTATATTCTCAAGGCTGGATTCAGACAGATCCGAAATTGGATGGTACGACGATCCGACAGCTTTCTGATTTATCTAAATTGAAATTTAGACCAATAAGAAAACTGTCGGATCGTCGTACCACCGGATTTCGGATCTGTCTGAATCCAACCTAAAGACGGGTTTCCTCTAGGCGGATAATTAGAAGCGGATTTTCAGTGTTACAATTACATTGGATGATTTCAAACTGAAAAATTTTACCGCCAATTTCGTTGCGGATATGCAAGTAAGTTGGTGATGGTTCAACTTTTTGCGGATTCCACTAGATTTATAACCTCGAAATATGATTATTATAACCTTGAAATTTATTTGAATATGTTTTGTTCTGAGATTTTCGATAAAATTCTTCACTGATATGGACCATAGCAATGATTATTATAATTACCTACTTCAATATGATCATTGGAGAAAATCCAACATTTTATGTATATTATATAGGAGAAAAAAGAGAAGACAGCACAGCTTTTGGGTAAGGGATATATTAAAGCATAGGAGTGAAAGTGGTCATTTCCATTGTTTGATACGGAAAACTATCAACATCAACTACACAGTTTTTGTACTGAATTTAGTGTATTTTCAAAAGTCCCAAGAAATTTTTGCTCACTATAAACTGGCAATGGAAACCTTAGCACATATTTTTAGCAGATTTTTGAATCCGCTTCTGATTTTCCGCCTAGTGGAAATCCGTCTTAAGGCTGGATTCAGACAGATCCGAAATCCGATCGTACGACGATCAGATAGCTTTCTGATTGGTGTCTGAATCCAGCCTGAGTCGTAAACGCAGCTATGGCTATATCTAACAGCTTACAGCGCAAAATTTGAAAGTTGTTTCATAGTGAAATGTCAAATTTTGTGAAGCGGCTTTAAGCGCTGTAAGCTGCAAGATGCAGCTATTGGGAGTGGCCGCTTCTGGGGGTCGATTCTCGAGAGCCGAACGTATACGCTCGTGATGTTCTATCGCAGCTTACAGCGCTTAAATCCGCTTCACAAAATTTGACATTTAACCATGGAAAACTGTCGAATTTCGTGAAGCAGCTTTAAGCGCTGTAAGTTGTTAGACGCGACCATTAGGTATGTAAAAAAAATGCCAATGAAATGTCAATTTCATGTCATCTGATTTTTTTTTGACATTTTCCAATTTGAAATTTGACATTTGACAGACCTCAACAAAATCAAATATCATTCTTGTTAGTTTGAATTGTAATTGTTAAGTATTAGTTTCAATCATGTCGCGAGGAAGCAGTGCTGGTTTCGACAGACACATTACGATATTCTCACCAGAAGGGCGGCTCTATCAGGTAGAATACGCTTTCAAGGCAATCAACCAAGCCGGCCTAACCTCTGTGGCTGTGAAAGGTATAGATTCAGCAGTATGTGTGACACAGAGAAAAGTCCCAGACAAGCTGATAGATGCGGGCACCATCAGCCACTTGTTCAATCTAACAGACCATTCAGGGTGCGTAATGACTGGCATGATCGCAGACAGTAAGTCCCAGGTGCAGCGTGCTAGGTATGAAGCAGCCCAGTTCAAGTACAAGTTTGGGTATGAAATGCCGATTGACGCCTTGTGCAGGAGAGTAGCTGATATATCTCAAGTGTATACTCAGAATGCTGAGATGAGACCTTTAGGTAAGGATTAGTTGAGAGCATCGAGCGCAGTTCAGGCTAGCACATTGTGACAAACGTAATTGAATAACACAAGGTATGAAGATATTTGAAATATGAAAACATAAAGTACCCGTAATTAATTGTCTGAAGTAAGATTTGCCATGTTTCAAGTCATTCCTTTCCATAGTACTTAAAGACTGAAACTACCACCAAAGCAACAGTTCATGAAACCTGTTGAATATTTCTTCATTAAACCAGTCCTATATCATCATGGAAGAATATTGGAAATCTCTTGCTTTACATTGCCCCTCTCTTTGCCATATCATGAATGTTCATAATTGTGCTGATTATTGGCAGTTTCTTTTTCTTTTCTGTTCATTCAAATTTACTATTACTCTTCGTTTCACACAGCCTTCTGCAACCCCTATTGAAGATGCTTGATAATTTTGCAGATATAATGAGAGGAGCATCAAGATAAATTGGTAAGATCGGAACTTAAATGTAAAAATGAAAATGAACTCACTCTCACTCAACATATGCTTTGCTAACCATTCTACCATCTCGAGAACACTGTCAGTGAGTTCATGATCAATTTATTTTATTTTCCTGTAGTTGCTTAGCAAAACATAGTGTGACTGATTTCACTTCAGTGTTAGGGTAATTAATCATGTGAAGATAAGTAAGTAAGTATAAGTATTGTATTTGTAGACTCAAGATTGAAATATTGTTTCTCAAAACTGTTATTAAGTATCTCTGAGATATCTTAGTAATGAAAATATAGAAAGTGGCACCAATAAATGGTGTTATTTTCTTGTGATCTTTTCAGATGACATGAGGATAAATCAGAATGAAAATTTCCAAAATGATAATTCTCTCCAAATATATTGCATTCCCAATCGAAACATCATCAAGTTTTTCCATCAACCTGAAATTTTGATTTCATGTTTTTCCATATGATATCTGCAAATTTTTTGATTATTTCAGTTTCATTATTCGATTCATCTTCATAAATTCCCAGCAATACTTTTTTATTTCTCCCAAAAAAAACCTTTAATGTGAGATTTTCACTAGAAAGTTCACAAAACTGCTACATGGGTTTACTGTACAATAGCTTCTTCCATCACTTATTTTCAATATCAATTTTTTTCTTAATCATCCCCATTTCAATTTCATTGTTTCAATACGTTTCATGACAGGTTTCAGTAGAGAGAGTTGAAAAATAATATAAACAATGCAGCTTTAACCACTCAACAAGGGACTTTGTCAGTGAAATTCAAAAGAATCTGTGTATTTTTGGTTAAAACAATCCAACAGCTTAAAATTTAGTCTTATTTGATGCCTGGTTCATTACATTTTGTTTCTTACAAGTTTTTATATTCATCAGTTATCTCTTTTGGATAGTTGAAAGGGGTTTCATTTTATTATTTCTAAAATATCTATTAGTATAGAAATATCTTGTAAATGCCGAATATAATTATGTATGCTTGATATACAAATTTAGCAAGAAAAAGTTACTTCTTCATATTTCAGTGCCTGTTGTGCTATATAGCCAGAGGAGAAGCTATTTCGGATCTCTTTCTTCCTTTGAAATGCTAATTATTATTATCTATTTGCACCAATCAGCTCACCAATCAGGGCGCGTCGACTTTGATGCGTCGGTACAGGGGGGCGGGAGTCATGTTTTGTTTATTACATAATGGCTAAGACTAAAATAAGATAAATTGTGTGTGAAAGAATAACAGTTGAAACTCCTAATTTTCAAGTACCGACGTGAATAGAAGGAAATAGTGCAAACTAATGAGGCGTGGCTTTAAGTAATGAGAGATGGAAATTATCCGTATTTCTTATGACAAGTGCATAAACGTTCCTATTGAAAAGTAAAGGATGAACTTCTTATATCTTATTACTTGAAACTGCTGCTTAAATCCGGTTTTAACTTTACTAAGTTGAATAGTGATCACATTAGAAAACTTCTCAGTTTTGGGTATTTTGTGGATTTTTAGGATCCAGAAATTGAAAAAGTGAACAAACAAATCGAATATATGAAAATTGAACAGTAATTGATGAATCAAAATTTTATTTGTTCAACTAGTTTCCACAAAGAGAAACTGCTTCTGAATGAAGCAATGATGAAAGTACGAAGCTACATTCATGAATAAATTCATACATCTTCTGATCACTAGAGGGCGATGCAAGTCAAAAAGTAATGGTATTGTTTATAGAGATTCAGTAAGTCAATGCCTGTAGAAAGTATTTGAACTGTTTTTGTTACGCCAACTACAGTAGAATGTCGATACTTCCGTTTGTTTGACAATGCACGATGAAGTTTCCTTATCCGAAGGGAAAAATATATGCAGAGTTATTTCTGTCAGTTTGACTGAAATCTTAACAGAAAGAGAATGAAGCTTTAAAATAGAATTGACGATAAACGTTTATGAAGTAAATGAAAGTTTAAGCTTTAAAATAAGTAATCTTCAGAATATGAATTTTACTACATTGTCAAAAAATTCCACTTTTCTTTCTAAAGTGATTGCCATCTTTTGGTATTATGTATAAGTTATAAGAAAAATGTATGATTCAGGGTACAAAGTCCGTAAGAAACACGAAAAGAAAGACATGTACTTAGTATCCATCCTCTCAAATGATATTTCTATATGTTTGACTAACAACATTGTATATAGAGATATAGTTAGTCAACTATATGGAAATATCTTTTGAAGGGTAGATGGCAATAGTTGTTTCTTTTCCAAGCCATCTCTTTCTTTTTCTTACGGACTGCGTAGCCTGTATCCATAGATATTATAACTAATGGACTGGCCCTAAGTAATAGAGGACTGCAGAATACTTCAAGTATAACCTCTAAGCGGATTCCTTCTTCAGTGTAGCAGATAAATACAGGCTAAGAAGGATAGAGTAATTCAAGCTGAATCACACATTTTCTTGATAGCTTATACATAATCCCAGAAGATAGCAATCAATTTAAAATCAGAAGTGGAATTTTTTGTCAATTTCGCAGATCATTTATATTTTGATGATCATTTCAATACCGAAACTTTCATTTTCTTTATAAACTTCTATCATCAACTTTATCGTGCATTGTCACGTGAACGGAAATATATGGCGTGACCCAAACGCTACGAATCTTTTTTACACGGCATTGACTAATATCTCTATCAACAAAGCTATCAATATCTCTATAAAGAATGATAACTAATTGTCTATATGCAAAGATTAAATTACCTTCATGAATAGATTCATACATCTACTGATCACTAGAGGGCGATGCAAGTATTAAGGTAGTGGAATTTCAAATATAAATATGAAGCTGTGGATTGAGAAATAGTGGATCATATAGCTTATTGCATTCATATTTCTGTTGTGAATGAATCTCCTGATGAGATTCAGGCAAATTGTACCTACCCATTGACTTGAACAGATGTATGACTTTTCAATCGATTCTTATGATAAAGGGGATTTTACACCAGAGCATTATATTCTTAATTTTCAATCTATAACCATGATGTCTGATGTCAGTTACTTTATTACATAGATTTGCAGTAGTAATTTTGATTCAGTAGGTATAATGAATAACATCAAAGGGTTATATTTCTATTGACTCATATCAATATTGCCAACATATATCAGGAAATAGTGGATAATATAGCTTATTGCTTTTATATTTCTGTTTTGTTTCATAACAAACAGTCAGAAATAGCAACGACCAACACTGTTTCTGTTGAACTGTGAGGGTTTTCCAGTTAAACAATTTTTGTTCACAATATTCAAAATCCTGCATCATTTGATGTTATTTGTATTGTGGAGACTTGGCTGCAAACGGAACTTTTCGAACCGCCGTTTCTTATGTCAAGATACAATGTTTTTAGTTCACCAGCAATAAAAAAGAGTTAAATGGGCAGGGCCAGTGGGGGCATCAGCATCTTTTACAAAAAATTCTTTAACGCGGTGTTATTAAACAAATCACCATATTGGCTTATTTGCCGGTAGACCATGCAAATTAGTTATTGTTTGTACAGTATACTTTAAACCATCTCTGGACGGTTACAACATCTTGAACTCTTTTGAAGTTGTCTTTTGATATTGTCGAAACTTCTCATAGTATATAGTATCCCTATACTTATAGGCGATTATAACTGTAGAGTGGGACAAGAAGGAACTATTCCTGCTGACATACTATCTGACAAAGAATCTGGCAGAGGAAAAGTATGGCCTAGACAAAGTTTTAAATACCTGGGGGCGTAGTATTGTTGAGTTCATGCTCGAAAATCCATTTAGCCTTCTGAATGGTCGAACAACTTCAGACATACCTACTCAATTAACTCACGTTAACGTGCTTGGTAAAAGTGTGACTGATTTGGTGTGAGTGAATAATTCGAACTTTAATATAGTTCACGACCTTGTAGTGCTCAACGATTATACCATCTCGCATCATTTTGCTCTCCATGTTAGTATAGATATAACCTTAGTATCGACTTGCATCCAACAGATAAACAATGTTTGCCAGTGCAAATCTCTTCATTGAAATGGTCCAATGAAACTGTATTGCATATAAAACTCTAATGCAGAAATCAAATAATACATCGCTTGTAACAAATGTTCAAGACTCTTATAATGTATTGTGTACTGCCATAATCGCTATAGCCACCACATTTAATCTTAACGGTCGTTCGCCACCTCTAAAAAGACACGCCGCATGGTACGACCACGAATGTCAAATTGCAAAACATAACTTGAAAAAATCTGCAAGCAAAATGGATTATCAGACCATTAGAAGGTAACATATCTTGCTGATGAAAATATTTACAAAGCGATCATATAAACGAAAAAACAAAATCACTGCAAATTATACAGACTCTTGCTAACTGCAAAACCGCAGCCACTTTCTGGTCTACTATAAAAATGTTTCGTGGAAATAGAAATAACCTTAATCTTTCATTGGAGTCTAGGAGTAACCTTTCCATTATCCTTAATGTACCGAGAAATGGCCGCCAGTACATCAAACAAAGCCGAAGAAGTCAGCGGATTAGTCATTCCAATAATGTCTAGGTCAAAAATGAACTCATGGTCTTCACAAATGTATTTATTCGATTCCCTTGTTACCAGCATAGTAATGAACTGCCTTCCAGATTGGGGGCGGCGTTACGTAGACATACTCGAAAGAATTCAAATCACTTGTCTTGAAAGAATTGCTACCCAATAACACGGCAGATTTCGCTGTAAGGTTGGAAACTGGGAGAGTGCTGCATATTTAACTGGATCATTAAAATATTTGATATGAATGAAAGTCGTCTACCAAAAATAACTGTACTACGCCTCATAACTTTGCAGATTAACGATCCGAAATAAGTGGATGAGCCAGTTAAGAGAATATCTTATCTATGCTGGATACAATGAAGATTGGAGACCAGTCGATGAACCCTTCTTTAAACGCCGGAACAAACTGATGCAAGAAGATTTTTCATTGCATACACGATCCACTTGAAATCTGTACGATATCTAATAACTTCTGCCCCGAAACGATTTTTCGTATTTGTTTGATTGCCCAATTTACAATTCGATGAGACCAACGAACTTTCATCTCCTCACCAGCCACGAATTTTTCGTAGATGTACTCAACAATATGACGCCTGCTATCTCAAAAGCGATATTTTACCATCTATGAAACACTCTGAAATCGAGATCTTTTATTGTGAAGGAATGAAGCTCAAAATTTTTGATAGCTCACGAAAAAATGTCAAATCTTCTGGAAAATTACTGCCAATTTTTTTTCCCTTTTGTGTTTTTTTTTGGCTCCTCTCTTTTTTTCCATGTTACTAGTTGATAGGAACAAACAGTACTGATAACGATTCAACAAATTATCTCATGATTATTTATCCTCATCATGTATCAAATACATCAACTAGACATACGCTTTCGATGTATGTTAACGACCAAACCCTTTGTTAGAAACAAATGAATGATTGATTGATTGATTTTTATTTCTGTTTGTGAATGAATGTCCTGATAAGATTCAGGCAAATTGAACCCAATAGCTTAAACATGACAGATGTGTTTATCTTTTCGATCGATTCTTCGTCCTGATAAAGGGGATTCCACACCAGAGCACTGTGAATCTATCACCATGATGTCAATTCTTCAATTATATGTATTTGCAATAATTTTGATCCAGTCGGTATAATGAAAAACGTCAAAGGGTTATTTATTAACAATTGATCCATATCACTGTTTATTTATTTATTTAATATAATACATCCAAACAGATTGTAAATCCACTAGCTGGAGTCAGTTTTAGTTTATGGTGCATATGTTAACAATAGTTGCTTAATTCGAGATATGTTGAAATAGGATATTTTTAAACTGGGTTAGTGAAGGTGGAAATATGTCTACACTATCTAACCTATTAAATTGTCTGCACATATGGATCATATGGCTATGGAAATGGTGGTAGGAGTTAGTTACATCGATGTGAAAGGAGATGTTCGATCTCGAAGTGATTCGTGGCACATTGAAATTAACTAGGGCAAGTAACTCTGGTGAGTCGATTAGACCGTGTATGACTTTGTAAAGGAATGTAAGGTCGGAGATTTCTCTACGGTTTCTCAAAGTAGTAACCTCGAATTTTTCGAGTAGGTGTTGTTGGTCATAGTGATTCACTGGGTAGCTGCCATGCTTTTTGAAATAAAGAAATTTGAGAAACTTATGCTGGATTTTATCTATGGAATCGATGTATTTTTTTTTGGAATGGATTCCAAACAGTGCTGCAATATTCAAGCTTTGAACGTACTAAAACGTACTAAAGAAGCATATACTGCTTTCATCACTTTGATGAAAATGAGAAAATTCTTTGCTATTACGAATAACAAAGCCTAAAAGTCGAGCAGATTTAGATGTAATGTTTTCTATATGAGGTGCAAAGGTTAATCTCTTGTCGAACAGTATCCCCAGATCCTTACATTCATTCACGCGCTCAATTATGATGTCATTCAATGTATAATCATAATCCTGTGTTGATAAAATTCTTGCATAGGTCATAACTTAACATTTGTTAACGTTGAGAGGCAAATTGTTGGTGGTGCACCATTCAGTCAAGCCGTTGAGATCGTTCTGAAGCGTATTGGCGTCGGAGTCATTTTGTATAACTCTAAATATCTTGAGGTCTTCGGCAAATAGTAGTTTCTTAGAACTTATTGAATCACAAATGTCGTTGACAAATAATAGAAACAAAAGTGGTCCTAAGTTGGATCCTTGAGGAACCCCCGATGTTGCCGAAAAAGTAAAACTTTTTTCGCCTTCGTATTCTACATGAAGTTTCCTGTTTGACAAATAAGACCTCAAAATATTTCGAATTCTTGTAGAAAACACAAAATTTGGCAGTTTATGTAAAAGGTGCTGATGAGATACTTTGTCAAATGCCTTACTGAAATCGGTGTATACCACGTCAACCTGCATTTTCTTATCTAGTGCATCTGATATGAATTGAGTGAATTTGCATAGATTTGGAGTCGTTCCACGTTTTTTAACAAAACTATATTGATGTTCTGACTGTGATGTTCTTACGTATTCGTATATGATAGCAGATAAAATGATCTCAATTAATTTGGAAAAGACAGATATCAATGCTATCGGTCGGTAGTTTTTTATGTCTGATACACTGCCGTTTTTGTGGATTGGGCATATACGTGACATTTTCCAGATATCAGGAAACGTTTCATGCTTCAGAATCGAATTGTAAATTATATACAGGGGACGAAGAAGGCAGTCGATATTCTCTTTCACTAATCGAACAGGAACGTTGTCAGGGCCGCACGTCAGCTTGTTTTTTATTTTCTTGGAGGCGGCAACTATTTGTTGAATTGAGATTTCTGGTAGGTCCAGATACAAACTAGGATTTATACTGCATGACGTGGCATCCCCCGAATGTCAGTGAAAGGCGAGTATGCACTGCTGAAGTGTGTGGCGAAGGCGTTAACAATCGCGTTAGGTGATGAAATTACTACATTATTGTGCGTCATTTCCCCGGGAATTCGTGATTTACTATTTTTGGAGTTAATAAAGGACCAAATACCTTTGGGTAATACATTTTTTGTAGGCTTTGTCAATTTTCGTTTTAACAGATTTTTCTAGGTAATAAATATATGTTGTCAACATATATTGGGAAACAGCTTATTGCATTTATATTTCTGTTTGTGAATTGATATCCTGATAAGGTTCAGGCAAAATGAAACCAATAGCGTAAACATGTCAGATGTGTGTATCTTTTCAATTGATTCTTTGTCTGATAAAAGGAATTCCTCACCAGAGCATTGTGCTCTTTAGTTGAATCATCAATTATCTCATGTAGTTAGTAGATAAATAACGAATCACAATATTTTCAGTCAATGAATGTTACCGTGGCCTATTTATTATCTACCTGCTCTTACAGGGTGTATCATAATTCAACGGTTATATTTATAGTTTTGGTAGGTTTGGTGATCCAGAGTTAAATTCTTCAATGGTGGTATTGGTGGGATTGGGATCAATTTAATTAAAGAAAAACTATTGTTTCCTTGCCAACGTTTCGAATTTTAATAAATTCATCATCAGGGCTCTATAACAATGAGTTGCGTGTTAAAGTGGTATGATATAAATAAAATAAGAGAATGCCAACAAACTATTGGAACATTTTCAGGGGTTCAAAATGTTGATTAATGAAAAAAAAATTTTTTAAAATACTTACCAAAAATCAGTTTTTCCGAGTAAAAATAATAAAACCAGGTATAAAACAGACATTTTAGATACACGCTCTAGGTACAAACAAAACCACATTGAGTACGGGACAAACGAATACTGAAATAAAATTCATAGAATGGCTGTAGTTCTTATGAATGCTGATAGGAAGAAAACAAAAACAAACGTGATTGTTGAAAACACCGTATAATGATAAAGAATCATTTCGGTAGCTGACTTATCAGATTGTAATAAGCCGTATTCAATCCTTCTATATCTCTTCTTGTATTAACGCTGTCTTGGTGAAGAATTTGTATCATTTCACTGAATAGCCTTTTTGATAGAGAAGATTTCTGATCAAGAATGATAGGTTTTGTAAAATCAAAAGTATGGCCATTTTCTCTAGTGTGTTGTTACAGTCAGGATATCATGGATATCAAACTCCTAGTTGATGACGATTTAAGTTCGATGACAGCTATTTAAATTTTAGAAATGTACATAAAAAAATTAATAACCATCTTCTCATCACCAAAGTGGGTTATCAATCCTCAATTGGAAATCATAGACAATGGAGACCACGGTAGAAATATAATGTTTTGAGCCACCACTTATAATTCAGGTTACTTCAAGGTTGGCAACTCTGCTTGAATACGACATCATAATGGATAGGCATCTCATTGGTGTAGCACCAGTATTTTGACATTTAATGAAATAGACATAAATAATTATTCATCGCTTCAGTGGTTTTCTGATTTCGTAAACATGATAAACAGTAATAAGCAAAAATGTTCTTGGGACATCTCATCTAGTGCTGTAATCGGAATCTTATACAGGAATTACAACCTTCAGGGAAATGATACGACACTGGGAGCTGGCACATTCATATCAAGTTAGTGTTTTTCGTGGTTATGAAGTGGTAGCACTTGCAGGAGATTTTTACAAGTCAACAACGAATTCAACCAACGCTAAAGTTGTACTTGTGTAGAATTTTTTTCAGAAAAATGAAATAGTTGTTTTTTTAAAACAAAAGAAAGATTCTTTTTTTTGTTGTTCACTGATATCAGGAAGAATAGAGAACATTCGAGAGAGAGTTCTGAAGGAAGTATCCGAAAAGTGATTCGTGCTTAACTCAAAAATTATTTTACCACTACTCAGCTTAGTTTTCCTGGAATGGATTAATTGAAACCCTATGGTAATTGGGGGATTTGAGTGGAAATAAATAATGCTATAGAAATTGTGAATTTTTTTCGGCTTGGCCGGTTTTAATGGCACGTTAATCTTTGATAAAACCTTCGTGGATTCGAGGGTAAGTACACTCGTGAATGAGGGCGATATTTTCGCTTATAGAGACGTTCTCTTTCATAGGTTTTTTTATTTGGATACTTCAAACTAACAAGTTTTACTGATATTCGGAGAGAACTGAATGTATGGGTATGATTGGTTGTTTTCCCTTTTTGTGACCTTCCTGGACATCCTGAGATACCTGCCTGCAAGAAGGAAGGAATTGCACTCAGACTGTCTTCTACCACCCTCATCCAATTGGTGACCCCAACTTCATGCTGAAGACTGGTCAGGGCAGTGTGCGGTCATTCATCGGTGGCCCCTGGAATTCGCCAGGCAGTTTTGTAGCTTTCCTTGCGGCTCAAAAGTTGAGTATCGAGTTACTAGTATATTTTTTTAATCTGTATGTAACCGTTGAACGTTCATGTTTAAATTTTAGCCTGTCTAGTGTTACTCGAAAGTTCTGATTTTAGAAGTATTCAGTCCGTGTTGGACGAGATTGCATAATAGGTTGGTTGTGTCACACCCGAAAACCCTCAGTTATTCTTTGAAAAAGGGATTTGCCTTGCTAAGCTTTTAGTAAAACTTTTGCTACGTGGAGATTGTGTTAAAGCCTTATGCTACTGTGATAATTGGATATCATTGTTGAATTCTTATCCTACGGTGATAATTTGATATTGTGTTAAAGCCTTATGCTACTGTGATAATTGGATATCGTTGTTGAATTCTTATCCTACGGTGATAATTTGATATTGTTGTTAAAGCCCTATGCTACTGTGATAAATGGATATCGTTGTTGAATTCTTATCCTACGGTGGTAATTTGATATTGTTGTTAAAGCATGCTACTGTGATAATTGGATATTGTTGTTGGAACCCTATACTATTGTGATAAGTTAATATTATTGTTGAAACATTATGCTATTGTGATAAATTTATTAGTTGCAGTGGTTGAACCTGGTATAAATGAGGCATTTGGGTTTATACACAACCCAGTAAAGAATTAGCAACCATACTCTATCTGATACGTGTAACTCGAGTGGTATTTCTATTAAATTCTGTTGAGAAGGTAATTAACGTGTTTTGTTGTTCCTGGCACAGGTATAAACGCCCTGGGAGTACTGCAGATCTGGCTCGGAGAACAAAAGGGGAACGGAGAGTGGCAGCACTACTGCTCGCAGTCAACAAGACCATCAGACCTAGAGGTTAACCTTCTCCCCCTGGTGGTAAGAAGCCCTTTCTCAGAGCCAGAGCTGTAGCAGAAAATTGGCACCCAACGAAAATAAGGAACACAAAACAGTTTGTCAACTCCTATTCCTTGGGTTACGATTGTATGCTACGGTTCTGGAAATTTTCTATCTTTTACAACCATTTGCCTTTATTGAATTGCCGTTCTCGTCTGCTCGTGTGTGTTTGAACCACTTTTTATTTATTGTTGAACAGTTTTAGTTACACTACATTTTGATAGTTATCCATATTCAATTTTTTTTCAAAAGAAAAATGTTGCAACTACATGTAGATAGATTGGTGAAAGATGAACTAATATTTGAAGTAAATACCAGAGGTGGTCATGCCGATGATACCAATAATTGTGATGAATTGAGAAAACTTTTGAGAGAATTATTGAACTTAGAAAAAGAGGGAAAGTCTTTTCGTACAGAAATATCCGTGGATGTCGTGAAAGAGCTTGATGTAATTTCAAAAAAGATTGTGGAAATAAAATCTCTGTTATCTGTTGATGGAATCACACTAAATTCACTGAAAAAAATTGAATCAAAATTGTGTCACACATTGCATAGGATTGAATGTATAAGCGCTGAGGGAAATAAGGACATTAGTGAGAAAAGAGCCATACTGTTGACAGATGCACTTTGTTTGGTAACTTTATTCAAATCGAAAGAAGAAACAGTGAAAAAAGAGTTAGGACCTACTACCCCTGTCGATTTAATGATTCAAAAGTTAAATTCTTCCAATCATAATAGTTCAAATAATAAACTCACTTCAACACCCCAAAAGAATCAACCAGATCCTTCCAATAGTTTTCATAATGCTTTTGAACACTTGCATGTGAGTGAAATCAATGAAATCAGTAAATGGAATCTTAAGTTCAATGGTGAACATGATATGGGTCTAAATGGTTTTTTAGAAAGAATAGATGAACTTTGTGAATCTAGAGGAATCAGTAAGGATAAATTATTTAAATGTGCAGTTGAAATTTTTGAGGGAAAAGCTTTAATTTTCTTCAGATCAATTAGAGACAATGTTTCAGATTGGGATAGTTTGTGTTATAAATTGAGAGAAGAATTTCTGCCAAGAGATTATTATGAAAAATTATGGGATCAGATAAAATCAAGAACTCAAGGTGAAAAAGAATCTGTTGGTATTTACATTGCATGTATGAACAATCTTTTCAAAAGATTAGGAACACCCATTGATGAAGATATTATTCTGAAAATAATAAGAAAAAATCTCTTGCCATTTTATCAGAGTCAGCTTATGCTAGTTGATGTTCATTCTCGAAACCATTTAATTGAACTATGTAGAAAATTGGATCAAGCAAAAGATTCTGTTGTGAATTATATTCCACCTACTTCAGATAAAAATAGAGTTGAAACTGATTTGGCCTATAACAAAGGTACTATTAGGAAAAAGATTGATAACATTGAATATCACAAGCCACAAGTCGCGTTCAAAGAAAGTTTGGATGAAAGTGAGTGTGAAAGTTATGCTCAAGACAACAATGGTCAAAAAGACAAATCTTTCAAACGATCATTTAGGGAACAAAGAGATTACAGTAAAGATAGATTTCCAAGAGGATCTAGTAAAGATAGATTTCCAAGAGATTATAGTAGAGATAGATTGTCTGGATATTTCAATAGGGAGTATAGCTCTGATCGAAATAAGTCGAGGGACTTTCATAATAGAAGTGATCACAGTAGGGATAGAAATAGATGTCCTAACAATGAGAGATATTCTACAGAGGGAATCAGGGAAAACTCTAGAATTTCAAGGAGAGATGGATATTTACGAAATACTAGTGAAGACACTTTTGATAGGGATAGAAATGAACATTTTCGTAGGAACAGAAGTGGAAGTTTTCATAGTAGAAGTAGGGATAGTAGTTTCCATAGAGGTAGATATGATAGTTTTCATACAAATAAGGAGGACAATCATCAGGAAAATAGGAATAGCAATAGTTGTAACAGGAGCCCAAATAATCAAAAAAGTCAAAATAATACTAACCGTAGAAATAGGGATAACAGTAATTATAGAGGTAATAATAGGTTTACTAACGAGTTAAATAGTAATGCTAACCTTAATAGAAATAGAAATGGTGAAAGAAGTTTCGAATCAAGAAATGAGGGAATCATATGTTATAAATGTAAAGGAAAGAACCACATTGCTAAATATTGCACTCTTAAAAAAGCAAAAAACTGATTAAGAAGGGATTTTTGAATCGTGACTCTCTTCATTTGAAAACGTTACAATCGATTCAGTCTGATAATGAATTACTAGGGAACCAGATTACTTCAACCTTCTTTGATGATTTTCAACTAAATAATTGTTGTACAGAAAATGAGACAAGCTTTTATAATTCCCATAACAAACTAATTTTGGATTACATGTTGTCGCAAGCTGGAATGAATGAATGTCCACATGTGAAAGTATCAATTTATGGCTGTGAGATGAACGGTTTATTGGATAGTGGGGCAAATAAAGTTTTTATTGGGAGCACTGGTTTTGATCTTCTTCTTGGAATTGGAGTCAAAATGAAACATCTTTCGGGCACAAAATGTATTGTAGCAAGTAACGAATCAATAGACTGCATAGGTATAATGTCAATTCCCATTAAACTGCAAAACAAAGTACAAGTATTTGATGCTATTGTAGTGCCACAGTTGAAACATACCATTGTCTTAGGTACAGAATTTTGGGTAAAAATGTCATTAGTTCCGGATATAAGGAAAGGTGAATTCTTTTTCAGTGACCAATCAATTGAACATAATAATTTCAAACTAAATACAATTCAGGCTGCAGAAGATTTATCAGTTGATGAAAAACTACAATTAGAAAGTATCGTTAATGAATACTTCGATTCAATTAAAGACATAAAATTAGGTTGCACTGATAAATGTGAACACAAAATTATTACAAGTAGCCCTCCAATCAAATCTAGGTATTACCCGGTTAGCAGATTCATGCAAGAAAAAATTGATCAAGAAGTAGATAAAATGTTAGAACTCGGTGTTATAGAAAGGAGTAATTCTGGATGGAGCTCACCAATATTGATGATTAAAAAGCCTTCTGGTGAATTTAGATTTTGTGTTGATTTTAGGAAGCTGAATGCTGTAACAGAAAAGTGTGCATATCCACTGCCTTACATTAGTTCAATTTTGGATAAATTAGGAAATGCTCGTTATTTATCAAGTCTTGATATTGCCTCAGCATATTGGCAAGTTAAAATGAGTGACGAGAGTAAGAAGTATACCGCCTTCACAATACCAGGCAGAGGTCTATTTCACTTTGTCAGAATGCCGTTTGGTTTAACAAATGCACCAGCTACTTTTGAATCATTGGTTGATAACATTTTCGGACCTGAATTGGAACCTTACTTATTCAAATATCTTGATGATATAATAATTTCAACTCCGGATTTCGAAACACATATTATTATTTTGAAAGAAGTTTTCCGTAGACTCAAAGAATCAGGTCTAACGCTTAATAAAGATAAATGTAAATTTTGTAGAGACGAATTGAAGTATGTTGGATATGTTGTTAATAGATTAGGTCTTAATGTTGACCCGGAAAAAGTTTCAGCTGTTGTTGATATGTCTGCACCAAGAACTCCTAAACAAGTCAGAAGATTTTTAGGTATGGTATCTTGGTACAGGAAATTTATACCGAATATGTCTACTATAATAGCTCCGTTGACGGCGTTAACCAAAAAGAGAGTAAAATTCAAGTGGACCCCTGAGTGTCAAAAATCTTTTACAGACATCAAAAACGCATTAGTTTCTGCTCCAATACTTTCTTGTCCAAATTTTGATTATCCTTTCACGGTTCAGTGTGATGCAAGTTCTTACGGTGTAGGTGCCGTTCTGACTCAACACTATGACGGAAAAGAACACGTTATTGCATATATCTCACGAGCTCTAACAAAAAATGAGATGAAATACACAGTCACAGAAAAAGAATGTATTAGTGTCATATGGAGTTGTGAAAAATTTCGACCATATTTAGAAGGTCCTAAACCATTTACGATCATAACAGATCATCATTCATTGCTCTGGTTACATAATTTAAAGAACCCTTCAGGTAGACTTGGACGTTGGATTTTAAGATTACAAGCTTATAACTTTAAAATTATTCATAGACCTGGAAAAGATCATTTAGTACCAGATTGCTTGTCCCGTTCAATTCCCAATACTTATTGTGAAGAGGAAGATGTAGAATTTAATGAGTTAAAAATTGATGAGAACATTTGGTTTGGGTTTGACAAAAATTGTGAAAAAGATAAGTGGTATGTGAGAATGTGCAAGAATGTGAAGGAGAAACCACTTAATTTTGCAAATTGGCGTGTAAGTGAAGATATTCTGTATAAACACGCTCCGGATAATAAGTTTAACGACTTGGTGGATAACTGGAAAGTAGTGGTACCTAAAGGAAGTAGAGATACAGTTCTGAAACAATTTCATTGCGACGAAAAAGCAGGGCACTTAGGAGTTTTCAAAACATATCATAGAATTCTTTCACAATTTTATTGGCCAAAGTTAAAAGCAGATTGTACCAAATTCATTCGTAGATGCAGAACATGTGCGGAACATAAACCAGAACAGCGAACCAAAGCGGGTGAAATGGGATCTAAACCTAATATACAGAGATGTTGGCAATATATATCTACAGACATTGTAGGCCCTTTAGTACCGAGTACAAAACAACATAAGTATATTCTAACTGTCTGTGATTATTTCAGTAAATTTACATTATTCTTTCCATTGCGAACAGCTAATTCAAAAACTGTGATAAAACTGTTAGAAGAAAATGTCTTTTTATTATTTGGTGTTCCAGAATTCATTAGAACAGATAATGGTGTTCAGTTCACAAGTAAGGAGTTCAAAGATTTCATTGAAGGGTATGGCGTGAGAGCCCTAACAAATCCACTTTATCACCCAGAACCAAATTTTTCTGAGCGTTATAATCGTATAATCAAAACAATGATAGCCTCATTCATAGAGGATAATCATAAGCATTGGGATAAAAATTTGGCAAAACTTTCGTGTGCTCTTAGAACATCTAGATCAGAAGTCATTGATAACACCCCTTATTTTGTTAACTTCGGATTAGAAATGGTAACAGACGGAAGACAATACAAACAAGATAGGGATAAAATCAAAATTATTGATAGCTCTTACAACACACCCGACAGAGATACACTTCACAAGCCTAAAGTTGATAAATTGACGGATATTCGTAACTTTGTTATTAAAAAATTGAGTAAAGCTCATGAAAGAACTAAACACCAATATAATTTGAGACATAGACCAGTATCTTTCGAAGAGGGAGATTTTGTTTGGAAGAAGGAGTATACTTTATCAGACGCATCAAAGAGTTTTAGTGCAAAGTTAGGAAAAAAATTTTCAGGTCCTTATAAAGTTCGGAAGAAATGTGGTTTAAATACATATGAGCTAGTCGATGGGAAGGGTATTTTCAGGGGTAAATGGCATGTCAAGGATTTAAAACCTGATAACACAGTCGAAGTGCAGGAATAGTAATATCAAACTTCCTTTACTCCTTTACCCCACACCAAACGACTGATTGTATGAATGCTTGTGCAGAAAAAGATAGAAGGTTAGGCAAAAAAAAAAAAATATATATATATATATATTTTTTTTCTCGGAAGAAAAGGGAGTATGTTACAGTCAGGATATCATGGATATCAAACTCCTAGTTGATGACGATTTAAGTTCGATGACAGCTATTTAAATTTTAGAAATGTACATAAAAAAATTAATAACCATCTTCTCATCACCAAAGTGGGTTATCAATCCTCAATTGGAAATCATAGACAATGGAGACCACGGTAGAAATATAATGTTTTGAGCCACCACTTATAATTCAGGTTACTTCAAGGTTGGCAACTCTGCTTGAATACGACATCATAATGGATAGGCATCTCATTGGTGTAGCACCAGTATTTTGACATTTAATGAAATAGACATAAATAATTATTCATCGCTTCAGTGGTTTTCTGATTTCGTAAACATGATAAACAGTAATAAGCAAAAATGTTCTTGGGACATCTCATCTAGTGCTGTAATCGGAATCTTATACAGGAATTACAACCTTCAGGGAAATGATACGACACTGGGAGCTGGCACATTCATATCAAGTTAGTGTTTTTCGTGGTTATGAAGTGGTAGCACTTGCAGGAGATTTTTACAAGTCAACAACGAATTCAACCAACGCTAAAGTTGTACTTGTGTAGAATTTTTTTCAGAAAAATGAAATAGTTGTTTTTTTAAAACAAAAGAAAGATTCTTTTTTTTGTTGTTCACTGATATCAGGAAGAATAGAGAACATTCGAGAGAGAGTTCTGAAGGAAGTATCCGAAAAGTGATTCGTGCTTAACTCAAAAATTATTTTACCACTACTCAGCTTAGTTTTCCTGGAATGGATTAATTGAAACCCTATGGTAATTGGGGGATTTGAGTGGAAATAAATAATGCTATAGAAATTGTGAATTTTTTTCGGCTTGGCCGGTTTTAATGGCACGTTAATCTTTGATAAAACCTTCGTGGATTCGAGGGTAAGTACACTCGTGAATGAGGGCGATATTTTCGCTTATAGAGACGTTCTCTTTCATAGGTTTTTTTATTTGGATACTTCAAACTAACAAGTTTTACTGATATTCGGAGAGAACTGAATGTATGGGTATGATTGGTTGTTTTCCCTTTTTGTGACCTTCCTGGACATCCTGAGATACCTGCCTGCAAGAAGGAAGGAATTGCACTCAGACTGTCTTCTACCACCCTCATCCAATTGGTGACCCCAACTTCATGCTGAAGACTGGTCAGGGCAGTGTGCGGTCATTCATCGGTGGCCCCTGGAATTCGCCAGGCAGTTTTGTAGCTTTCCTTGCGGCTCAAAAGTTGAGTATCGAGTTACTAGTATATTTTTTTAATCTGTATGTAACCGTTGAACGTTCATGTTTAAATTTTAGCCTGTCTAGTGTTACTCGAAAGTTCTGATTTTAGAAGTATTCAGTCCGTGTTGGACGAGATTGCATAATAGGTTGGTTGTGTCACACCCGAAAACCCTCAGTTATTCTTTGAAAAAGGGATTTGCCTTGCTAAGCTTTTAGTAAAACTTTTGCTACGTGGAGATTGTGTTAAAGCCTTATGCTACTGTGATAATTGGATATCATTGTTGAATTCTTATCCTACGGTGATAATTTGATATTGTGTTAAAGCCTTATGCTACTGTGATAATTGGATATCGTTGTTGAATTCTTATCCTACGGTGATAATTTGATATTGTTGTTAAAGCCCTATGCTACTGTGATAAATGGATATCGTTGTTGAATTCTTATCCTACGGTGGTAATTTGATATTGTTGTTAAAGCATGCTACTGTGATAATTGGATATTGTTGTTGGAACCCTATACTATTGTGATAAGTTAATATTATTGTTGAAACATTATGCTATTGTGATAAATTTATTAGTTGCAGTGGTTGAACCTGGTATAAATGAGGCATTTGGGTTTATACACAACCCAGTAAAGAATTAGCAACCATACTCTATCTGATACGTGTAACTCGAGTGGTATTTCTATTAAATTCTGTTGAGAAGGTAATTAACGTGTTTTGTTGTTCCTGGCACAGGTATAAACGCCCTGGGAGTACTGCAGATCTGGCTCGGAGAACAAAAGGGGAACGGAGAGTGGCAGCACTACTGCTCGCAGTCAACAAGACCATCAGACCTAGAGGTTAACCTTCTCCCCCTGGTGGTAAGAAGCCCTTTCTCAGAGCCAGAGCTGTAGCAGTGTTCAACTAAGGCTGTGGGATTTTTGACATTCAGCTTTCGTGTGTCTCTATCGTGTTCAGAGATTCGTTTTTTCAAATATCGTCCTGTTTGACCCACATAACATTTAGTGCAATTATTACAATTAATTTTGTAGACAACGTTCGATTGTAGATCAGTGGGAGTTTTTTCTTTTTGACGTGTAAAGAATCTTTTTCCGATAGTGTTATCGTTAGAGAAAGCAATTTTAAATTGTTCTTCATTGAAAATCCTTGCAATTCTCTCAGAGAGATTTCTCACATATGGTATTTTGTTATATTTTATAATTGGATCGTTTATTTCATTTGATTGTCTGTCATACTTAAGAATTTTATTAGTTAATGATGGCGGGTAATTATTTTTTAGAAGAAATTTTTTTATTTGCTCCATATTTTTTTGATGATACTCTGGATTAGATATTTTGAGAGCTCTATTTTTCAGATTTCAGAATAAATATCATAATAAATCTGAAAAATAGAGCTCTCAAAATATCTAATCCAGAGTATCATCAAAAAAATATGGAGCAAATAAAAAAATTTCTTCTAAAAAATAATTACCCGCCATCATTAACTAATAAAATTCTTAAGTATGACAGACAATCAAATGAAATAAACGATCCAATTATAAAATATAACAAAATACCATATGTGAGAAATCTCTCTGAGAGAATTGCAAGGATTTTCAATGAAGAACAATTTAAAATTGCTTTCTCTAACGATAACACTATCGGAAAAAGATTCTTTACACGTCAAAAAGAAAAAACTCCCACTGATCTACAATCGAACGTTGTCTACAAAATTGATTGTAATAATTGCACTAAATGTTATGTGGGTCAAACAGGACGATATTTGAAAAAACGAATCTCTGAACACGATAGAGACACACGAAAGCTGAATGTCAAAAATCCCACAGCCTTAGTTGAACACACTAGAGAAAATGGCCATACTTTTGATTTTACAAAACCTATCATTCTTGATCAGAAATCTTCTCTATCAAAAAGGCTATTCAGTGAAATGATACAAATTCTTCACCAAGACAGCGTTAATACAAGAAGAGATATAGAAGGATTGAATACGGCTTATTACAATCTGATAAGTCAGCTACCGAAATGATTCTTTATCATTATACGGTGTTTTCAACAATCACGTTTGTTTTTGTTTTCTTCCTATCAGCATTCATAAGAACTACAGCCATTCTATGAATTTTATTTCAGTATTCGTTTGTCCCGTACTCAATGTGGTTTTGTTTGTACCTAGAGTGTGTATCTAAAATGTCTGTTTTATACCTGGTTTTATTATTTTTACTCGGAAAAACTGATTTTTGGTAAGTATTTAAAAAAATTTTTTTTTCATTAATCAACATTTTGAACCCCTGAAAATGTTCCAATAGTTTGTTGGCATTCTCTTATTTTATTTATATCATACCACTTTAACACGCAACTCATTGTTATAGAGCCCTGATGATGAATTTATTAAAATTCGAAACGTTGGCAAGGAAACAATAGTTTTTCTTTAATTAAATTGATCCCAATCCCACCAATACCACCATTGAAGAAGTTATATTTATAGTTAATGATGAAGAATGAGATAGGATATATTGAGAAAGCATATCCGGGAATATTCGGATTTAGACATGAAGGGTGCTCAATTTATCAAATGAAAATTTTTAATCACAGTTTTGAAAATGATGAAATTTCTGAAGCATTGCATTGATTTGATTTCTCAGGTGAATCCGACCAGTGGCATTTCTATAGGATAATAATAATAATAATAATAATTTGTTTTCTACGTCATTTTCGTTTTATTTTCTGTTAAATTTCATCCAAGTTACGCTCGAATGGATTTTGACGTGGATAGAGCTGAATTGGATGTAATCTCATGTGGTTTGTTGATTTGAATGGAAATTGATGGTCGGCATTGCAAGTAATGAAAGAACATTCGAATATGTTATTCATCTAAGAATTTCATTAGCAGTTCAGTTGAGGGATTTTATAGATTATATTTGGTGAATCACCTAGATAATCATAAATAAGTAGCTACATGTGAGATCTTCTGTGTTTTGAGTGTTTTTGGTATTCAATATCGGACAAGCGTTCAAGCATAAAGGCCAAAAAGCCAACATGCTTGTATTTTTCAATAAATTTTCAGGTAATATCATTCGTTGATTATTTTCTAGTACGATCCATAAGAAAATTTGATCTTTCATCATGAACAAACTATTGAAAACTTCAGGTAATTCTTTGACTACCGATGGTGACGACTATCAATAGCTCTCCACCTCTAGTAGAAACACAGTGAAACTTTTCACGAACAATCAGTGCATGACTGTTAAAATATCATTGGCAAGGAACGGATTCCTGCGCAATTCTCTGGCTTGGCCTTTAAGAGACGCCTTACTGCCTTTTTCAGTATTATCAACGCAGAAGAGAGATGGCTTGAATTGCATGTACCCCAATAGTATAATAATTATAATAGTTTTCTTTGGAAAACAAAAATCTATAGTTCACCAATAGGCGAAGTTCAAATCTGTACAGAACACTACAGCTTTGTTCTTCCACTTAACCTTGTTCGTCTATTCGGAAAAACCTCACATTTCCGGATGATTTTCCTACGAGGTATACATGACATTTTTCCACAAAAAATAGTATCTTATTCTGGGACAATATCTTGAGTGTATAATGAGTTAATTGCGATGAATTACCTAAGACCGCAAGCAGAGGGATCTGTGACTTGAATTATTATAAACGAAAGCGTTTGCTTGAAAGCAAAATTTTCAAAATTATGGAAATGCACGCATTTTGGTCGATTGAGCCTGGTAGAGGAGGAATAATATGTTTATATTACTTCCATAAAAACGAAGGAACTATATAGTACCTAAAACTCTTTTAAAACAGTCCAGCCTTCAACCTTTTCAATGGTTATCCGCATCTAAGGAAATAATCAGTGTTAAAAGTATGTGATAAACTATTTTTGCGGTATGGAAACCCTGCAGACTACTCTCACTGCATGAAATCTGTAGGAAATCTTACTTGAAATATTTTACGTGTCCATCAAACTTTTGAAGTTTGTCATTTCTCATATTCAATATCAAACTTAGCTCAGTCCAATAATCATCTCCTCCGATTGTCCAGAAGTAGCACTTTTTTTTTTCATTCACATTCTAGGCTGTTCGATGGTACTCATAGGATACGACGCAGAAATGGGTCCTTGTGTCTATAAAGCCGACCCTGCGGGGTACTACTGCGGGTACCGCGCCGTTAGTGTAGGTTCAAAGCAGACGGAGGCCAACAGTTACCTGGAGAAGAAGCTCAAGAAGAAGCAGGACTTGCAGTACGACGACGTCATCCAGTTGGCCATCAGCTGTCTGTCCAGCGTTCTGTCCGTCGACTTCAAACCCACCGAGTTGGAGGTAGGGGTGGTGTCCAAAGAGGAGCCCAAGTTTAGGAAACTGAGTGAACAAGAAATAGACAGACACCTGACCGCCATTGCTGAGAAGGACTAGGATGACAGGTTGCTTTGGGATTAATTTTATTTACCTTTTTTTCTATGGAATGGTTCATTTACATTTGTGGATGCAGTTAATATATCCTTTCCACGCATTGGTTTTTTTATTAAACATGGTGAAGTTACTATGTGAAAGTCATTAGTTTGTGGTGGATGAATGTTTTTCTCATAGTGTTTTGGGCTGTTAACCAACCATAATCTGAAAAATATTAGAAAAAATATTGGATTCTATACAAGGGTAAATGGGCAGATTTCTAATCTACCCCGAAAAGATGTTGCGTTAACTAAAAACACTTCCTTCTAGTCGGCAAATTATCGTATGACGTAAATTTTTTCGTACGGTAAAAGTTTACCGATGAACCATCAAGACCATTGGAAATACGAAAGAGGGAACTTAAGATGCACGTTAAGAACAGACAGATTACGGTGTGGCATCCGGCATCCTACGGTTACACAATCTGACTATGTTTTTGGTTTCGAGTTCGAACCACAGGTAAAAGAAGCAGAACCCAACATTGCTCTCCCAGATCCCAAGATATATATATATATATATATATATATATATATATATATATATATATCATCAGCTGTGGGTTGGCATGGTCCTTGTATCATATATATATATATATATATATATATATATATATATATATATATATATGCTCTAGGAGTTTATCCGTTGGTTTGTCGGTATAGAGTTTCGCCAACATCACCATGTTACTGCTCCTACTTGTTCAGAAACCAATACTGATAAGAGAGTTTTTCTTGAGATGGTTCATATAAACAATGAAGAAAAGTCTATGAATAAAAGAACAGACTTGAATAATCTCAGTAAGATATATTCCTACCTTCTCAAATATCAGAAAACAAAATTAACACCACCCTGTAATCAAAATTTTCCTCCTTGAAAAAATGAAAATCAAAAATTGTCACTGTCATTCATTTCCACATTTCACTTCAAAATTTTTTATGTTAGAAATTCCAATTTTATTAGATAATCTCACGTTTGTAAGTGTTCATAGTGTCGTTTATACCATCATATTGTATTTTAATATATATTACAGTTGTCCTGAGGAAGGTAGCAATAAACTACCGAAAGCTTGACGAAAACAAAGAGTCTTCTTTGACGCCCTAACAATTCTGACTGCAACCCCGCTAAAGCTTTTACAGTTTACTATACAGCCAACAACAACATACAACTGACACGCGGAAACCTATCCGAACACACACACATATATATATATATATATATATATATATATATATATATATATATATATATATATATATAAATATGCAAGATGAATTTTCTGGGTTTTTTATCCGTTAGGTATCTTCTGATCTGTTCGACGTTTCGAATTCCATTTTGAATTCATTCTCAAGAATTGTGAGACGAATATCTGTCCATACCGTCCTGGTCAATCACTCCCCTTACGAAGTAACCAAGCAAGAGTAAGCAAAGACTTCAATTGTCTGTTCTCCATGGAAACTGGTATTTATAACGATTCTCTCCAGTTATTATCCGATTAGGTCCGATATTATTGATGATTATATCGTCAGCCGCTCTCTAAGGTTGTATCCTGCCCATTCAGGTATTATGTAGAAATTGATGTTTTCACGGATCTTCGATATGCAAGATGAATTTTCTGGGTTTTTTATCCGTTAGGTATCTTCTGATCTGTTAACGGATAAAAAACCCAGAAAATTCATCTTGCATATCGAAGATCCGTGAAAACATCAATTTCTACATATATATATATATATATATATATATATATATATATATATATATATATATATATATATATATATATATATATATATATATATATATATATATATATATATATATATATATGCTGGCTGGAACTTCCGGTTGATCCGCGTCTGGAATAATAATAATAATAAATTTATTCATGAAATTACAAGAAGCCGAATAGCTAAGGAAAGTGTGAATACATGAACAAATAAGAAAACCCACAGAAGATCAAGTCTGTGCGTGGGTTAGTTACAAGACAATTTTTCACATTTCTTAAATTTTTCCATATGTGTGACACTTAAATCTAGAAAGTAACTAAGCTAAAATGAGTGTATAAATAAAATAAATATTCAAAAAGGTAACTAACATGAATCAAGTGTATATATAACATGAATATTCACGGAATGTACTACCATAATCATTCGAAAGTATATTTTTAATGGAGCATAGCATATGTAGAATGTGTTATCGGCAAAAGGAGAAATATCCATTACATAATGTTGTCGAGGGAAATAATAAAGAAATCGTTCATTTTTATGGGTCAATGATTTTGTGAATTTCTAATCGAGAAATACTACTGATCCATACTTTAGCGAGTTTAACAAATAATTTTGAAGAGTTTATCTGCTTCAATTCCATTGGGATAATATTATAACATTTTGGTCCGAGATAGAGGTAAGTGTGCTGTATCAGGCTTTTTTCTGGTCTTGGAATAGCAAAATTCAAATTACATTTATACCTGGTTTCATAAATATGGTCAATTCTTTTCAGTTGTGATCTATTTTTGTGTTGTTGCGCTATTGCCCTCAGAAAATATAGTTGTCTTACATCTAGTATTTTACATTCATCAAATATTTTATCTGTAGAATATAGCTTAGGTTTCTGATAAATTGTTTTCAAAATATATCTTTGCATAGTTTCTAGGCCAGTGATGTGACAATTATATGTTCCACCCCAAACAGCAATCCCGTATGTCAAGTGACTTTCGACGAGAGAGTAGTATATATTTTTCAGTTGGTCGGAAGTAAGATACTTGACAAGGTATTTGATTTTGTAAAGTATTGTCCTCAATTTCTTCACAACAAAATTGACATGATAATTCCACTTTAGATGGCAGTCCACCTGAAGTCCAAGATATTTAATTTTTGATACGGAGTGAATCTCCGCATGAGTCCCATCTAGTGGTATTGAAATAGTATCATATTCAGGTAGATATTTCGAGTATGAGGTAAATGCCATGTAAAATGTCTTGCTCATGTTAATTGTCAACAGCCTACTGTCAAACCATCTCTTTATCAGGGCAAAATCATGTTCGGCGATTTCTTTTAGTGTTTCCCAGCTCTTTGCCGTGTACACAATTGCTGTGTCATCGGCGAAGCTTACCATGCGTCCAGTGCTCTCAATGAGGAAAAGGTCATTCAAATATAAGTTGAAAAGTATCGGCCCTAGGACTGTTCCTTGAGGAACACCATACTCAACCAATCGACATTCACTGATTTCATCGTCTATTTTGACACATTGCTTCCGATTCTTCAGATAACTTTCCATTAAAGAGTACTGCGCCCCTCTGAAACCGACACTCTCCAGCACCTCTAAAAGTTGGTTGTGGCTAACTGTGTCAAAGGCCTTTTTCAAATCTATGAAAATACATAATGTTGGTACACTTTTTCCAATGTTTTTACTGATTTCATCGGTCAGAGACAGAGCTGCATCCTGAGTAGATTTTCCTTCTGTAAAGCCAAATTGGTTTGGTGAAATTATTTTATTCTTATTTAGGTATGAAATGATTCTCCTTTTCAATATTTTTTCAAAGATCTTTGTTAAATTCGATATGAGTGATATGGGGCGATAGTTATTCATATCCGTTTTCCTCCCACTCTTGTAGATTGGTGAAATAACTGCGGTTTTGAGAATTTCTGGAAATATTCCATTTGTTATCGCCAAGTTGAGGAGGAATTGTAGTGGTAACGAAATATGAATGGCAATGTCTTTGAGATACTCTGATTTGATATTATCTAAACCGGGGGATTTTTTATTTTTCAACTCTTTTATTGCTGTTAGTATTTCACATTGCGATACTTCTTCTATGAAAATTGATTTTGAGGTGTTTTTTTTTCGGAATTTTAGGTCTCCCTTTCTCTTATTAATGATTTCTTCAGCCAAACTTCGACCGACTTGACAGAAAAAGTCATTGAAAGTATTGGCAATATCAATTTTTTTTGATTTGATGTGTCCATGCGATGTTTCAATTTCTTTAATCGAATTTATGTTATTAGTTTTGTTGGTTAATTTGTTGATGGCTTTCCATAGTTTACTAGAATCATTTTTTGTTGCTTCCAGTTCCTTACAATAATATCCTTTTTTTGCTTCATCTAATAATTTACTAAATGTATTTTTATATCTATTACTAGCTGACCCGGCCACGCGTTGCTGTGGCTAAAGTTTTTGTTATATTACATTATAGTAAACAATCTAAGAGGAACAATAAGAGAACATCAGTCACGGAGTCCACTATGCTTTTTCACACAGATGGTATTTGTAAAAAAATATGGTGATCTCCTAATTTGACTTTCTACTACTATAACCCTTTAGTACAATGAAATTATTTACGAACAAAGACGAAAATGTTGATGTTGGTATACAAATTCACTGGATTGAGATTTGAAGGGGAAGTACGTTGAACACAATTAATTAAAATGTTCCTACACTTGATATTAAGAGGGGGATTGACAATAATGCTCAGAGCAGCATCAACTTTACGAAAAGACGATTCGTTTAAATGACAACTGGCTGAAACGGGATTTGGTATACCGAAAGATAAAGGATTGGAATAGGTGATGACAAAATTTGAGGCTCGAATTATTTCTACAAAAGAAAATATTGATTTTCAAACATTTGTAATTTTTTCAAGTTTTTGTTTCAGAATGGAACCAAAAGTTCTCAGCACCTAATTCACCTAATGAAGAATCACCCTGCCGAATTTAGGCTTCAAAAAGTCCATAATAAATGAGTTTTCTGTACTTAACTTTATTTCGTTCAAGCATTATTAGAAACATTCAACATGGCAGCCATAAACACGTGAAATTTAGCCGAAAATCGCTCCATACGTGATGTGGCTATTTTCTCATAGGTGGCGCTAGGGAGGACCACGTCGAACAAGAGAAGTCGTAGTTCGTATTGTATTGGGTGAGCCAAATAATATATAAAACGTGATTGTGTGTATTCAGTTTTTTTTGTCTTTGGCCTTTTTTCTCAATAGAAACTATAATATATAGTGGCATTTAATGTGAAAACAAATTATTATTCATTGGTGAATGTGATAAAAAGTAATTATCCATATCCATGTCATCTGGGAACTTATTTGTTTTTTATAGTCTAACCTTGAAAGTATCTAAAAATAAATGCAAATGACTTGTAATTTATAGTGTTGTCCGATTCTACTCTTGGTATGTAGATTTCGTAGGTGGAGTTTTCAGTTATTCTAAAATTCAATATGGCGGATATGAGTTTTGTGATTCAGTCGGATTCTAATCTAATTGGTACCGCCGAGGTTTTGGGACTGGAGATTATGAACTTTTTGTCAAAATACAATACTTTTTTTCATTATCCATAAAATTTCGTGGACTTACAAGCAGAAGGCACTAAGTCATATATATATATATATATATATATATATATATATATATATATATATATATATATAGGAGTTCCGACCTCTGAGTCAAGTTCGGAGGTCATATATATATATATATATATATATATATATATATATATATATATATATATATATATATATATATATATATATGACCTCCGAACTTGACTCAGAGGTCGAAACTCTCGGTAATTACTGATAAAATGTTGATAGCAGATACCTTCCTACCTAGGTAGGTACTTCTTTTGCTAAAATTTTCGCGAAAGCTGGCGCTGCTGAAAACGATTACCTATGTAATCAGACAAATTAATAGTGTATTTGTACCATAATCATCCGAAAATGATATTATCAAAATAATTGTCTCTATGAAAAACAAAACTAGTTCTAGTACAGATGAAATTTCTCCAGTTCTTTTCAAAACTATTTGTGAACTTGTTTCATCTCCCCTTACACATATCAACAATCAATTTCTCACTGCCGTAAGGAAAGTTTACGAATTTAATGAAAGTTGCTAATGTATTCTCATCATTGTTTAAAAAAGGCAATCCTCTCATAATGGATAACTATATATAACATTTCCTTATTGTCTCAAAAATACTCGAAAGAGCTTTTATGATATACCTATTACCGATTAATTTACTTCTCAGAAAAGTATCGGAATTCTTCTTCCCAACACGGTTTTCGCAACAACAAATCTGTGGAAACAGCTACAAATCATCTCCTTCTGAACTTGATCAGAATTCAGAATAAATTTGTCGTCTCAATGTTTGATCTGTCATAAGCATTCGACAGTATAGATTTGGCTGTTGTGAAAGATAAACTTTATTACTTGATGAGCATTAGAGGAAGTGTTCTCATTTTAATTACACTGGATTGTGTTTTCTTGAAAAATTACTTTTTTCAATAATCTAACCGTAAATGTAAGGAACGAACTCGTTCATAAAAACAGGTCTGGGAGCGCGCTAGCGCCAAAGATAATATGTTCTACCCCTACTCTTTGCTAGCGCTAGCGCGCTTGTCCCCCTCAGTCAGGTAGGCGTCGCCCTAGCAACCGATCAAAAACGATGATGCCGATGCGTCTGTGGTCTGTGGCATTCGCGAATTTAGGGTTTAGATTTTTAATCGCCAACTGCGGCATTGCCACTGTTAGTAAATAGTCTTTGTGCTTCCGACAGGAAGTGGATTGGATACAATCTCTCGTGAAGATGTGCAGTAACTCGTCTGGCAAATACAATGTTCCGTTAGGAGTTCATCAGGGATCAGTAATAGGTCCACTTTTTTGTTTATTATACGTAAATGACTTGCCCTGTCATATTAGTAGTGGCAGAGTTGTCATTTTCGCTGATGACACCACTGTTAGTACATCGGGAAAGACCACTGAGGAAAAAGTTCTCATCACATGGAAGAGATGGACATTTGGTGCAAAAAATCGACTTATTTTAAATACTGGAAAAACGGAGTACCTACATATAGGTACATTTATTCTACATCCAAGCCGCAGAACCTAGTTATACCGAACGTACGTTTTTCCAAATATGTGAGGGTTCTTGGAACCCATCTAGATTCTCGGCATCTTAGGGAGCAGCATGCGACTGGAACAGAGTCTTTTGTGCTCAAAAGCGTTAATTTTCAACTTAGATTATGGGCAAAGTTGCAGTAATTGTTTCACCGTGAATACAATTTCGACATTTTGAAATGTGTCAAAAGTGTTCAGGAGAAATTTGATCAAAAAATTAGATAAAAGAAACAATAAATTGACTGTACCAACCCGTCATAGGTACATCATTATAAGAAAAATCACCACACTATGCGGCAATTACTCCTTTCTATTCACTATCGAAATCATTACAAATGCTGAAAACTTACGAAGCTTTCAAAAATGAGGTTGAGCGGTACTTGGTGGCGGAAGGATTTTATAGTGTGAGAGATTTCTTTTCTATGTGGTTTGCATGGATTTTTTTTCCTAGACTGAACAAGATAAATACTAATTTCGACTATGGATGCTGAAGGTAGTGGTAGTGAAATTTGCCTTGTCAAATATTCATTAAATTCATTGAGAAGAGCAGATATGAATACACCTTATAGGTACAAAAAATGAGTACAGACATCAAGAAAAAACCCAATGCGACTCGATAAACTGCTTGTATACCATTCGCGGTGAGATGACCTTGGCAAGGTCAAATGACCCCAGAAGCAAGTTGAATATAATAATTCATTATTGAAATGAAGCTATTGGCGTTTAAAAAAAGCTCGGACCCGTCGATTTATAATTGAAGGGGCGGGACACCTTTCAGACTACTCAGATTTTTTGTAGTACGCACCCCCTCAGAGGGGTGCGTCCGACGACCCTAATTTGGATAGGAAAAGTAGGTCGTGTGGCACTTCGTGTTTTAAAGGTCTTTCGAATACCTTTACAATTCTCTGTTGTAAGAAATTTTTTTGTAACGATTGGTAACCAACCCCATCCCCCGAAAAAATCTCCTCGTAATAAACAAAAAATACGAAATCACATGGACACGTATTGGCAGGTTGTTATAAAAAGCCAAAATTTATTTTTCTATGAAAGTTCTGAATGTGAATTGTACCTTAAAAACAATTTGACTTATTTTAAAAGGCGTTGATCTCATTACAAATACCTTCAAAAAATCGTCACAAAAATTTTCTGTTAACAGAGTTGTGAAGGTATTCGAAAGACCTTCAAAACACGAGGTGCCACTCGACCTACTTTTCCTATCTAAATAAGAGTCGTCGGACGCACCCTCCGAGGGGGTGCGTACTAGAAAAAATCTGAGTAGTCTTAAAGGTGTTCCTCTTCAATTATAAATCGACGTGTCCGAGGTTTTTTGTCAAAATCTTACTTTTTATATTCAACAACAGCTCTGTTAAGTTTTCGTTGTTACACACTGTATACTTCAAATAGGATCCTATCTAACACATCTCGTTTAATTATATCATTTTGGACGAGAAATTGTGAGCCTCGACCCCAAAAAAACACTGCATAAAATACGCTTGCCATCTTGAATTATGACAAAAAATTGGATTTTTCACCACTAAAATATTAATATACTCATTTTGAATAGCATCGGTTCATAAATCACAAAACTTGCCCGCCATCTTCAACCGAAAAACGTATCAGATATTGTGCAAATAATACGAAAATAAATATTATAAACAAAACTTTTCAAAAAACACTCCCATATTTGAAAACACTAAAAAGGGAAAATAATATTATTCCTGGTTATTCAAATACGAAGAATATGAGTAAAAGCCGTAGGAAACTATACATTTTCTCAATGATTGATGAGCGCTCTACGCTCTTCATTTTTTAATAACCAGGATCAGAATTATTTTTAGATATCAATTACCCTAACACCAAACTGATTTTGTTTGCACTCGACGCGCGTTTCGCTAACAAGGTTAGCATCTTCATGAGAAGTATTTTGATTCGAGTATCAATTTACTTCTCCTGAAGATGCTAACCTTGTAATCGCGCTCTATCTTTTTCACGACATTTAAATATAAGCGTTTTTAAAAAAGATTTTAATAATATTCATTTTCTACAATTTAGTCTTGACATATCTCGTTATCGATTTTAAATGTATTTTGGAAATTTTACAACATTCTCAAAAGCGTCATTCGAATTTTTCAATTTTAACTGAAGAGTCATAATCTTCGACCCGGAAAATCCCCAAATACCAATTTGGATTAGAGTCGGTTGATAATTACGGAACTCGTCCGCCATATTGAAGCCGCCATTCCGAATTTTGACGAAATATTCTTAACTTTCGACCAGAAAACCCTTACATACCAATTTTGATTCGATTCGGATCATAATTAAATATCGCCAATATGGAGCCGCAATTTTGTTCTTTCTCCCACAAAAATTTCATAATGCATTGTCACCGGAATTAAGAACACCTGCCAAATTTCAAATTATTCGGACGTCTACAAGTGGGTTAAACTTGATGTCAAAGATTTTATTACATTGTTAATTCAAGTCAAGCTGATTAATATAAGCGAGTTAATTAATAAACATTTTGTTATACCTATAAAGAAAAAGTACAATGTTATCATCTATCATCAGCCTGCACCGTCTGCACGAATATTACCTACACCACCGTAAAGAAAACGTGAACACAAATTCACTCTCCGCGAGAGCGGAGTGATAGCAGACAGCCGAGACCCTACCACAAACAAAAAATATAATTTGTACCTGTTCCTGTTACGTCGTAGACGCCGACCGGGAGTTATCGTTCCCTTCTATACGGTTCAGAGACTAACAGTCGACCTACTGTTCACGTTATACCTATCCGAAAACAAAAAAGAAACGAAATGATGTTTTTTTATCAGCTATACAAAATACATTTTTCAGAACTCTAATAATATTTTTGACCCACGACAAACAGCACAGCAGCTAATATTGTAGCCACTGTTTATCATGCCTTCTACCTTCTACCGTTCACGCAAAGGTTTCACGTTTCACCCAATGTATTCCTTATATTATTCGTTGCAGTTTGTTTACTGCTTCTGAAATAGTTTATTATTTGTTTGGCTCGTCTGTATACGATCAGCTATCAGCGACCTCTCGTGAACGGAGGAATTACCTTCCAATATAGATTCCGACAATTATTCGCCATTTGAAAAATTCTTCAAACGGACTGGTTGCGCTGAGGGCGGCGATCTTTGGAACTCTGAAAATTTATTTCCAACGGTCATTCGTCAATCCTCATCTTAAGCAGAAATCAATAGGTACTAAATAAAAATTTATCAGATTTATTATTTCCATTTAATTTTATAACAAATATAAGTATATTACAGTATAATACAGTAAATAACATGTGACGCTTAAACTCATGAATGAGGTAGGCAAGGCAGACAGTTTTAAACTTTTGAACATTAATATCTATTTTTTTGAATTACAAATACTATCAATTTCAATTTAATTTAACACCAATCGGTGCACAATGTTTTTGGTTAACCTGTCTTTAGCTAACACAAATAGATTCGACGGTTTCCCAACACGTGAACACGCAACATATAGTTGCCCATGAGAAAAACATGGATTTTCCAAATCTAAACCATTTGTGGTTGTGCATGACCTTCTGCTGTCCTGATTCTTTGAGCTGGATTTCTTGATTCAATTTGTTCTGCCAACTGATGGGCTCAGCAGCGCCATCTATTGATTACTTACTCAACCCAGTCGAAAGGTATCGACATCTTGATTCAATTTGTTCTGCCAACTGATGGGCTCAGCCGCGCCATCTATTGATTACTTACTCAACCCAGTCGAAAGGTATCGACATCTGTTAGAATCATTTGGAGTTAACAGATAATTGTGACTGTCAAATAATAACAGACAAATAATTAGCAATAAATTAAAATTGCGACTATAATTTGAGATTTAAACTATCCTATCTCTCAAGTTGGATCGAACTGCACATGGTGTGCGAATTTTATTAATATATATATATATATATATATAAATATATATATATATATATATGTATATATATATATATATATATATATATATATACTTCACTTCACTTCAATCCACTTGTTAAACGTCATTACATAGCTGTCATTTTACGTCAATTACATAGCTGTCATTTGCGTTTTGTTATTCCAAGTCTGATTCTTTTTTGTTATACCACGTTTTATAGTGACTGATGACGTTTCATGTCAAGTCACACGGGAACGCTGTCGAACGGGATAAAAAGTATCCTATGTCCATCTCCTGGCTCTAAGCTACCTCCCTACCAATTTTCAGCCAAATCTGTTCTGCCGTTCTTGAGTTATAAGTGGTGTAACTAACACGACTTTCTTTTATATATATATATATATATATATATATATATATATATATATATATATATATATATATATATATATATATATATATATATATATATATATATAGATATAGATATATCTGACATTTGTCTAGAGTTTGACTTTGTTTCATTTCTCTATAAAGTTCCCTTTTTTTTGCTACGGATTTCATCAATGCTTTCGTCATCCACGGGTTTCTCCTGATATCTTGTCTCTTCATTTTTACTCTATTTGTACTTTTCTGTATGATATTCTGGATTTTCTGCACGAATAATTCAGTGGCATAGTTGACATCACGCGATGAGTATATGTCTAGCCAATTTTCTGTTTCAGAGTTGGATATTAATTTATTTCTGTCGACGAATATTTTATATTTTTGCGTACATAGGTTATTAATTTCTTTTTTATGTTTTTCAGGTGAAATAATCTGTAGTATTGTAGAGTAATGGTCGGTGACATCTGTTTCCAGTACGATGGGTTTGTAAGAGAAATATTTAGATACATCACTGACGAAGCAATGGTCAATGCAGGATCGTGAATCATTTGAAACTCTCGTGTACTCATTGATGTACGATATATAACCATGTGAAGTCATCATGTTGACATAATCGTTTGTTATTTCGTTTTCACTTTTTATGTTTATATTTATATCTCCAATAAATATGAAAGTAGTATTATTATTGCAATTGTTATTCTCAGTGAAGTAATCATCTAAAATATTTATAAATTCATTTTCATTTATATTTGGTGATTTGTAGACAGCAGAAATAATAAAGTTTTTGCTCTGAAATTTGAATTTTATTTTGATAATTTTGATGTTATTTGGAAGACTTATGATATCATTACTATATGGAATGTTTTTTTTGATATATAACATGACTCCATCATTTTGGTTGAAGGCACCTTCATTGTAAACTACATCATAATCATACATCTTGAATAGAGATACATCCAATATTTGTCGCGTTTCTGTTAATATAAGGATATCAAAATCATGTGTTATTTCTTCTAATAAAACGTTGAGAGAATCGAAATTTTTGTTAACACTCCTTATATTCATATGAAACATTTTTAAATTTGTTTTTTGGCAATTCATTACTTCATTCAGTTCATCACTTGATTTTGCTATAAGAGTATCTATTTGTTCTGGAACGAAGTTTCTTATATAAGTATCCATCACAGGCCCAGGTATTAGTGCTCAACGATAAATATATATAAAAAATAACGAACATACATTCGAGAATGGGAAGGGCTGAAGGTTTGAGCTGGGAAGATGGTAAAAACGAAGAGTTCTCTGGTAGATTTCCGAAATCAAATATATTTTCTCTTGCTGGTGTTCCTGGATCGCTCTGAGGTTTTGAAAAAATTTCAGTTTCGATTATTTCCTCCTTTTTCTCTAGGTCGGTGGGTGAGTAAATCTTATCATTTATATGGAGTTTGTTATGTTTGATGAAACAGATATTTCTTTCATCTTGCTTAGCGATTCTTAGATGTTTTCTTAATATTCTATTTTCTTCTCTCTGCTGGTCGGTGAGGTCGTGGGAAATACTTATTGGAGACTCCTTCAGGTTTCTTGTATTTCTAAGTATCGTGCTTTTTTTTAGGAACGATATGAACTCAACTTTAACGGGGCAATTACTATATCTTCCGAGTGGGTAAATATTGTTGAAGTCGCTCTCTGCTACTTGAATTTTCAAGTGACTTTCCAATAAATCAATGACACTTTGTGCTGTGATAGATTGTTCTTTCCTATCCCAACCAAATATTATGATGCTGTTTTTCTTTTGATTTCTCTCGAGTAGCTCTACTTTCTTCTTCAATTCACTATTTTCTTTTTCAGTTTTAATTAAGCGGTAATTTATTTCCTCAATTCTCAACGCAAGTTTCACCTCTACTGCTTGTATTGTTGCTTTTAGATCCTTGGTTCCTTTAGTGATTTCTGCGAGTAGTTGTTTATTCGAGATTTCGACACCGGACATCTCTTTTCGTATATGGCGACCTTTAGGTTAATATCTGTTCCACAAAAAATGATTTACTTGTCTACGTTTCGGCTCCCATTTCGGAGACATTTTCAAGACTGAGTGACCTTGCGTCTAGGTCTGAGTTGTCTTACTAGCTGGCTATCATCACTGGAGATCGAGGATTGAAGGTTGGTGGGATTTAAGGGTTCATTAGTAATTATGGCAGGATCAGGGATCGGACGGTCGATGGGAGGTTCGAACGGATTAGTTCCCAAGTCGGAGTAAATAGAAGTATGTCGGACCAAGAGTGGTTTCCAGGTATTGGGGAGTCTTTGAGAATCGTCGCGTTTATTAAGACAGTTAGGACGTTTTTCGATTTCAATGAGAGAGTCTGCAAGAATTTGAGACAGATGTTCGACGCCTAATCCAGCTGGCGTATCCAGAAGCGCCCGGAGATTTCAAGGAGCAACTAGCAGTGCAGATATTTATAGACGGACTGAGAAACCCAGGAATCCAAAGAACATTGCGACTTTCAAGTTTCAAAAAGAGTAGCGATGCCTTGGTACGTTCGCTAGAAGTGGAGGCGGCCTTCAACACCTCAAGGCCGGAAGTGCGAGCGGTAACAATTGACGATCCTGAACATAGATCTTGCGCAACGAGTGGTTCATTTGAGAAATTTCTGGAGGAGATCAAATCGTTGATAAGTGGAATGAGCACCCAGAAGAAGAGAACGTGCTACCGATGTGGAAAACTGGGACACCTTATCAAAGACTGTTGGGTGAAGATGCCGCAGAGGATTTGCTATAGATGTAGGAGGCCGGAACATTTTATAAAAGACTGCAGGGAGAGAATGCCACAGAGAAAATGTTACAGATGTGGAAGATCAGGGCATTTCAAGAAAGATTGCAAGGTGAGAATGCCAACAAAATCCAACTCACCTGCCAGGGCGCCGACGAGTTCACAATCACCTGCGAGGTCAAGGTCACCGAGGGTCATCTGTGTTAACAGGCTAAAAGAACATCTGAGATTAAGACAGTTAGGACGTTTTTCGATTTCAATGGCTTCATGGGTAACTCTGGTTTGGAGGGTTTTGGCTGTGGCAACGGTTTTGGTGTTTTTGAAATCTATTTTGTGGCCTGTTTCTAAGTGATGTTGGAATAATGCTGAGTTTGTGTCAGAATTACGGACTGCTAGTTCGTGTCAGGAAATCCAACAATTCTTTCACTCACACCGTCTACCGCAAACCAACCCATACAAACCGGTACCTCAATGCCAAATCTCATCATCACCCAGCACAATTGAATTCGGTTCTGAATTCTTTCATACATAGGTCCTTCAAACTTACCGACAACCACAATAGATCCAATGAAATGGAAAAGCTCAATCCGCACTTACCCAAAACGATTTTTCCGATTCCCAAATCCACAAGTCTATTAAACTCCAACAAACCCGAGATCTTCACCCTAGACCCCCGAAGGACGAACCTCAACGACAAAAAGCTTTTCTTCCATATATTCATGGTGTTACTGATAAAATAAGTCGAATTCTGACACGACATGACATCAAAACCATTTTCACAGCTAACAACCAAATATCCACCTACCTTCGAACACCCAAAGACACAATCCCCAATGACACCCAAGGAATATATGAAATACTATGCTCTAACTGTCCCAGAACATACATCGGCCAGACCAACCGACGAATTTCCTGTAGAGCATATGAACACGAACTAGCAGTCCGTAATTCTGACACAAACTCAGCATTATTCCAACATCATTTAGAAACAGGCCACAAAATAGATTTCAAAAACACCAAAACCGTTGCCACAGCCAAAACCCTCCAAACCAGAGTTACCCGTGAAGCCATTGAAATCGAAAAACGTCCCAACTGTCTTAATAAACGCGACGATTCTCAAAGACTCCCCAATACCTGGAAACCACTCTTGGTCCGACATACTTCTATTTACTCCGACTTGGGAACTAATCCGTTCGAACCTCCCATCGACCGTCCGATCCCTGATCCTGCCATAATTACCAATGAACCCTTAAATCCCACCAACCTTCAATCCTCGATCTCCAGTGATGATAGCCAGCTAGTAAGACAACTCAGACCTAGACGCAAGGTCACTCAGTCTTGAAAATGGCTCCGGAATGGGAGCCGAAACGTAGACAAGTAAATCATTCCAGACGCGGATCAACCGGAAGTTCCAGCCAGCACATTTCTAACCGCGGAAGCCTAGCCGAACAAATATATATATATATATATATATATATATATATATATATATATATATATATATATATATATATATATATATATATACATATATATATATACATATATATATCCTGAAAGCCTTCATTCACTTCTATTATTCAACATATCGATGTTTATGTCGCCAAAACAAAAACAGTTTTGTTTTGCAATTCTCACAAAGTTCAAAAATTCACTTTGTTACGTCCTAGCGCCGGTTCGTTTTCCAGGAACCCGGGGATCCGCCTGAAGAATTCGAGACGCGTCATCGGGGCTTCTCTCGACGATTCTCGATTAGCACGCAGATATATAAATACGGGACAGGCTTCGCCACAGACAGAGGATTTGTATTCAGGGAGTTTAGTAGAGCTAAGTGGAGAGAGTTTTGTTATTGCTAAGTGCGAAGGGGATAATTTTTAGTACAGAGAGTTTAGTAGCGAGCATTGGAAAGTTATCGTGTTGTATTGTATTGTGATAGTGAGTTATAATAAAAGTAGTTTAGTGTTGTTTGGAGTTTTAATCGACGAACCCAGAGGAATATCGTAACAGTGTTATCAGAATTGAGATTTTCCAAGGGATATATCGTAACAACTTGAATTTTCTTTGGGTGGACGATACATTCCTGCTACTACTAAATTATATTCTTCGAGGCTGATTTTCACATAAAAATTTTTTATCTCCTTTATGAATAATTTCATAATCGATAGAGAAATTCCAACCCGTTGGATTCTACATAAATTTATTGAATAGAAAATTTGGGAAATTATAGTACATATCCTTATCTTTTTTATCCACTTTCCTGCTATGACTACGAGATCAGGTTCAGTTTTATTCAATAAGATTCAGGAATCTTTGCCATGTTTGTTTCAAGAAGATCAATAGATGATCGATTATAATGATTCAAATTTGATAAATCTATATATATGAAAGAAAGTCTTGTTACTCACACTATTTATAACTCAAGAACGGCTAAACCAATTTGGCTGAAAATTGATGCATGGGGAGGTAGCTTAGAAGTGTTTTCGGAACCAAATTTGTATGTGGCAACGTAATGCCCTGCTTCAATGTACTTTAAATTTTGTTTAAAAATTCTTTTACAGAATTGATGGACGTGTTTCGTATTTCATTGAAATCAATCCGATAATGAAGGGTTTTCCGAAATTCCACCCCTAATGGGGTGAAAAACAGGTTCGAGTTTTTATGGAACAACGCACTTCAAATTTTCTAGAAAATTCTTCAAGTTGAAGTTTGTATGGGACAACGTACTTCAATCTATTTAAAATTTTCTAGAAATATTATTCAACAGAATTGATGGAAGACGTTTTTCGTATTTGAATGACATTGTCTGACGTGTTAAAAAAAAAGGGGCTTATTATAACAATTTCGACTTCTTTCAGACGCTCTTTGGAGTGCGCTCAGAAGGCAGAGCTGTGATGAACCTGATAAAACTTGGTTCTAAGAACTACACAACATACTTGCAACACAAAAATAATTAACGCCCGAAGAAGTGGGCACGGGTCAGCTAGTTTTTGGATTCAATTTTACATTATGTAATATATTGCTTAACTGAGCAAATAATTCGTAGAAAACGTAGAAACTCTTTATTAACTTTATGCGAAATTACATTGAATAAAAACAGTAGTTTTTCTTGACATATTATTTGTCTCTATGGCAATACTTATTCTAACTAGAAATGAGTACATACTAAGTGATAGAATAAACCCAATATGCAGATCTCACACCTTCGCCCCTAAGATTGTTCATAAATTTAAACGATCGGGCGGTTTTATCTGTCTACGGGGTCTGTCCCTAACATTGCCTGCAATACTAGATTGTGAACATAATTTCTTTTCATGCAAATTATTTTCTAGAGAAGTCAATGGTAGTCACAAACTATCCTCAGCTATCCTCTCACTTTCATCCTCCCTTCTGAACTCACACTCCATTTTTTTTTCAATATCAATTGCCTTACTATCTTCTTTTCAATCGAAATCGCCATAAAATTGACCTAATTTTATCATTTGATTACTATGTCTTTTCCATTGCAGTCTATCATCATCTATTGGTTGACAAATATAAGTTTGTGTTCCTAATTTCTTTAAAACCATCGCTTTAGACCAAGTAGGATTATTCACGTTTTTATAGCATCTAGCATAAACCATCTCTCCCTCTTCGAATTCTACAAACCTATTCCCATGATGATATTTTATTTGATTTTCTCTAGCCTTTTCGGATACTGGACGAGTTAAAAAATCAAGCCTGGTTTTTACTTTGCGAGAAAACATCAACTTTGATGGTGTCTCTCCCGTTACGCAATGAGGTGTATTTCTATATGAGAACAGATATTTACTTATCAATGTAGAAAAATTGTTGGTCGTATTTCGATTGTCATGCATTAATTTATTAACTCCACATTTGAATGATCGAACACAATTCTCCGCTGCCCCATTTGTAGCAGGATGATACGGAGGTGACGTCAAGTGAATAATACCATTCTCTTCGCAAAATTTTCTGAAATCTGCTGATACAAAAGAAGTTCCGTTATCTGAAATTATAGTATTTGGTAAGCCAAACCTTGCAAAACAGTCTTTCAATTTTTCAATGGTTTTTGAAGAATCAATTGAACTCATTTCGTAAATTTCCGGCCACTTCGAAAAGGAATCTATGATGATAAAGAATGTTTTGTTTTTGAAAGGACCTAAAAAGTCGATGTGAATTCTATCAAAAACATGTTTGCCTTCGTCAAATTTCGATAATGGAACTTTATTTGGCGAATTTGCAAAAGTCATACACGAATCACAGTTTTTTACATATTCCTCTATATCTTTATCTAAATTTGGCCACCAAAAATATTGCCTCGAAAGGGATTTCATTTTGACTATTCCATTATGGGCCCCATGAACTTCATCTAAAAGTTGATTTCTGAATTTTTCAGGTATTAATACTCTATACCCCCACATTAGTAAATTATTTTCGATACTTATTTCCGAAGCCCTTCTACAAAATGGTTTCAATTCATCAGCTACTATATCTGGCCATCCATCCCTACAGTATAAATATACTTTGCTCAATAAAGCATCACTCCTGATTTCACGTCGAATATGATCGGAATTTATGGGTAATTTGTCTTCTATGAGAAAATGGAAATAATCAAAATCAGTATCGGAACCGTCTTTGATCAAATGAATGGGAAGCCGCGACAAACCATCGGCACCATTATCCGATCCCTTAATATATTTGAAAGTATAATCAAATCCACTCAGAAAAAGTGCCCATCTCTGCAATCTTCCAGCCGCCATTTGGGGAATACCTTTCGTCTCCCCAAATAGAGCCAGTAATGGTTTGTGATCTGAACACAAAACAAATTTATTTCCCATCAGAAATTGATAAAATTTACAAACACCCCAATAAATTGCAAGTGCCTCCTTATGAACTACGGAATAATTGAGTTCACTTTTATTCAAAACACGAGAAGCAAAACTTATAGGTTTTTCTGTTCCATCTGGATATACATGTAATAAAATTGCTCCAATTCCGACTTTTGACGCGTCACAAACCAATTTAATAGGTACAGTGGGATTAAAATGTGCTAAACTTTGTTCAGACGATATGGCAGCTTTTGCTTTCAGAAATGATTTTTCACATTCTTCTGACCAAACAAATGAACTATTATTCCTCAATAGTCTATACAAGGGTTCCAATATAGTGGATAAATTGATAACAAATTTTCCATAATAATTTATCAATCCTACGAATGATTTAATTTCAAAAATATTTTCTGGTCTAGGTGCCTCAACTATGGCTTTAACTTTTTCAGGATCCTTATGAAGACCTGTTTCATCTATCAAATGTCCCAAATATTTGATTCTAGGTTGAAAAAAATTACATTTCTTTAAATTCAATCTGAAACCTGCCCTTGATAATCTTTTGAATACTTCTTCCAAATTCTGTAAATGCTCTTCTCTATTCGAACCAGTTACTACAATATCGTCAAAAAAAATTTATCACACCTTGCGCCCCTTGTAACACCTTTTCGACAATTTTCTGAAAAATTGAACAAGCTGGTTTTGTCCCAAATGGTAATCTATTTACTTGGTAAATTCCTCTATGCGTACTCCAGCTCAAAAGTTTCTTTGTTTCATCAGTCAACTCAAGCTGATTATACGCATTAGAAAAATCTACTTTGTAAATTTTTGTCCCCCTTGCAAGGCTGCAAAAAGTTCTTCAATTCTGGGAAGAGGATGCTTAACATCCTGTATATACCTATTTACTGTTATTTTGTAATCGGCACATAATCTCAACTTACCATTTTCTTTAGGAACAGGTACGAGAGGAGTTCCCCATTCTGAACTTTCTATCAAGGAAATCACCCCCTTTCTTTCTAACTCATCCAGTTCCTCATTGACTTGCTGTTTAAAAACCAATGGAATAGGTCTAGGTTTGCAAAAAATAGGTTTAATATTCTCATTAACTTTCAATTCAACTTTTTCGTGCTTATATAAACCCAAATCATCTCCAAATAATTCATCAAATTTTTTCAATAAATTATCCAAATCATGTATATGAATAGTATTCACATTTTCTATACCATTTACTCTTAAATTGAAGTCATTCATCAAATCTCTACCAAGTAAACATACAGATCCTCTCATTACTACCAAAAATCTGCAATTTTCCTTGCATATACCATTATAATTGACTTTCAGATAAATTTCTCCTTCTGGAATAATGACACTTCCATCATAAGTTTTCAGTCTAATTGTTGTTTGTTCTAAAGAAAATTCGCTAAATTTTTCTCTGAAAATATCATAAGGGATAATTGAAATACCTGAGCCCGAATCCAGTTCAAAAAATAAAGGTTTGTTATTTACAAACATTTTCAACATAACCGGCTTTGAAAAACACCTTGTATTAACATAATACATATTCAGAAAATCTGTCACCCTTTCGTCATCACTTTCTTCAACTTCAAGATAATTATTTTTGAATCGACGACAAACCTTTGCTAAATGTCCTACTTTATTACATATTTTACAGATATAGGTTTTATACTTGCAATTTGCGAAATTGTGATTACCCATACCGCATCTATTACATTTTAAATCATTACATTCCTTTTCCTCTGTTTCTCTGCTCCAAACTCTTTTCTTCTCCAAGCTTGAGTCTGCTCCATCCGAAAAGCTACTTGTCTCCGGTTGAACCTTGCCAGCTTTTGTCCTGTATTGCTTCACTTGAAGTTTGTGGAGATGAGAATAGGAAGATGTCTCCAAAGCTGATTCCTTTTTCAGTGCTACCTCCATAATCGTTTCTAAATATGAAGTATGATCTTCTTCACACAGTCTATCGACTATTGGACCTTTCCTCATACCAGCAATAAACTTATCTTTGATAATATCGGACAGTGAACTACCAAATTCACAGTGCATCGCTTTATTCTTGAGTCTGGCGTACCACTGCCCGATTGTCTCACATTCAGCTTGTCTCAGTTCGTAAAATCGTATCCTTTCTTTAAAAACGGAAATTCTCTTCAAAAATTGGCTTCTCAAAATTTTACAGAGTTCATTGTATGATTTCGCTTTGGGTAAAACTGGATCACAGAGATCCCTCACAATTCGGTAAGCTTGTTCACCTATTAGAGTCAAAAGTACCGCCACCTTCTTCTCTTCTTCGACATAGTTAGCAAGAAAGTATTGTTCCATTCTTTCTTCATAAGTAGACCAATCCTCGCCCATTCGGTACTCGGAAAGAGAGCCAATCGAACCTCTCAAAACAGTTGTAGACGTATTTCCTCCTGGCATTTCACTTCGATTCCAATGGAGCGCCTTGCCCAATTCACCAATACCTCGTCGCCAATTGTAATATATTGCTTAACTGAGCAAATAATTCGTAGAAAACGTAGAAACTCTTTATTAACTTTATGCGAAATTACATTGAATAAAAACAGTAGTTTTTCTTGACATATTATTTGTCTCTATGGCAATACTTATTCTAACTAGAAATGAGTACATACTAAGTGATAGAATAAACCCAATATGCAGATCTCACACATTAGATCATTTTCATTTGCAAGTCATATTGGTCATTTGAGAGAACAACTTTTACCAATCATTAGTGTTTTGTATAGAATTAGAAAATAGTGAACGAATCCATATTGAAGCCCTCGAAAACGTAACAAAATAAAATAATGAAATGTATTGAAACAATATTATCTGAAATTTGCAGTTGATTCTGGTATTCATAATTATGATAGTAGAAACACTGATGAGCTAAATTTGATCGAAGTCAAAAGAGAATTATTTGCAAATAATCCCCTTTTCATAATGATTGTTAGGAAGGCCCCACTGGCTAGCCACAATATTAAACACTGCACTTCACACTTAACACAATATTTATTGATCCACTCCAGAACAATGTCAGTTTAAGACTGACTCACCTAAAATATCCTCAACCTAAAGAAAGATGTGTATCATCCTTATATAATAACAGATAGTGTACAGGGCTGTACTGAGCAATGATTCTAATGTAAAGTCCCTAACATGATGTTCAAATTTACATTTACCCCTTCATTTGCAAATTTTGACATGCCACACAAAATTTCTTTAATTAAAAGGCAAGATTTCCTTCCAGTATAAAAATTACTCTTGTTAGTGTTCTACATGAATAATTGAAAACTATAGTTTCTATAGTAACCCAAGTAATTTCATCACGAATTTCAAAGCACCATTAATTTCTGAATAAAATTATTCGCGATTTTCTCACAATTATTTAATATCTATCGAATTTTAAATGATTTGCAGAAAAATTATATGTTTTCCTCGTATGAAAAGCGAAAACGTTCGTGTTTTAATGACGTCAGTGGAGAGGATGACATTCGCCGAAAGGAAGACTTCGACATATGCAGAATTCGACTTAGGATGAATTCGACGCAAACCGGTGCAAACCGGCACCTAGAAACACCGATACAGGAATGTGGCTTTTCCAACCTGGTGAACAATATGCTATTTACAACAAAACAATTGAATATATTTTTGGAAATGTTGATTCTCAGAATGCAATTGTGCTATCTTGGACACTTGACATACACGTATCCATTTTAGAATAATGACATATCAGATATAAACTTATCACATTGTTCTAGTTGTTTTTTTTGTATATGACGCATGCTTTTAAGTTCTTATGGAAACATTCTGTTTCAATTTATGGTTGATATTTCCGGTTTTTTCCAATCATTGAATTAGAAAAATTATGATATCTCTCAGAGTAGTAAACCTCGGAAGTAAAATACCTCCCCAATCATATTTCCGAGTGTGAGGTACTCGGAAAGATCCTTCCTCAAAAGCATTGAGGATCGATTTATTTATTATTCGTGGAATGAATAAAAATATCAACGCATCACCATCTGTAAACCAAAAAATCTAATATTCTTATTTCTACTGAAACTCAGGTCAATTTATATACGAATAAGGAACATACGCTTTGCCTAGGCTATGAATTCTATTTTCGTTTTTGTTTCCAAGGAGGTGTTTGTCTATATTCCAGGAATGATTTATTGTGCCAACGCGAAGAAGGGCTGGAACCAAAATTTTTGAAGCGATGTGGTTGAAGCTTGTCAATCGTCAACAGAATAAATTTGTCTGTTGTTGCCTTTATTTATTACCTAACAATGAGTCTTTTGACAGACTATTCGATGTTCTATCGGAAAAGATCGACTTCATCAAAGAAAACCATCCAACTGCTGGAGTCACTATAGGTGATTTTAATTTATATATTCGTTATGAATTGAATTTATGGAACAACTGTTAGATCGACACACTCGTATTCCTGATACGGATTGTCAATTTGCCAATAAACGACCTGTTTCTCACTACTATTCTAATCTATATCCATTACGCTATAAGGTAGACACGATTAAATTTCCACAAAATTTATTGTCTTCGCGACATGTTTCGGTACACTGTACCTTTATCAAGCGAATGTATTTAAACACTAAATTATTCTTCGCTAAAAGTTCCTTAAATTTATCAGGGCCTACTCTAATTATCTATGATTCCTAGAATAGTACCACTGACAATGATGATGATTCCTAACTGATGCTGATAACTGATACTGATTCCTAATAATAATTATGATATCGGACCGTAGTTACTACTTATTGATTGAATAAGTTCAACAAAGGGGAACTATTGAGATCCAATTGATCATTTAGCAAACAATTTGAATTTTTTAATTTATTGATTTCCAAAAATTCTAAATAATTAAGTCTAATGCCCTTATTTTCAACATGCAGAATTTCGAAATTTTTATCGAAGTCATGGCCTTCCTCCAAAATATGATTGGCATATGATGAATGAGTTGTTTTCTTTTCATAATTCATACGATGTTCACGTATGCGGTTTTTGAATGGTCTACCTGTCTGGCCAATATATACTTTGGAGCAAGATCCACAATTCAATTTATAAACTCCTGATTTTTCATCTTTTATTGTTTTATCTTTGTTATTCTTGATAAATCTTCCCAACGTGTTATCTGTTCTATATGCTACTTTTAAATTTTGTTTATGCAAAAATGAAGCTACTTTTTCCGTAGCAGGTCCTGAATAAGTTAAGATTCTATAATTATTGTCATGGGTCCTCAAAGTGGGGTACACTTCTTGGATAGCTTTTCTATGTAGTTTTTTAGCAAGAATATTTTCTATTAATTTGACTTGATATCCATTGTTAACTGCTATTTGTTTTATGATATTTAATTCTTTGTTGAAATTGTCCACAGAAAGAGGAATGTTTACTAATCTGTGTATCATACTATGGTATGCTGATATTTTATGTTTATATGGATGTACCGAATTATTATGAATAGTGATATCAGTGTGGGAAGGTTTATGAAAAATAGCAAAGTGGTGTTTGCTGTTGGCTTTACCTATTGTCAAGTCTAAGAAATTAATTGAATTATCTGTTTCCATCTCTATTGTGAATTGAATATTTGGATGAATAGTGTTAATATATTTATGAAATGTATCTAATTGTCTGTTGGTGCCTTTAAAACAAACTATAACGTCATCTACATATCTGTACCAATACAAAAACTGTTGCGACAGTGGATGTTTATGAATTATATTTTCCAGATTGTCCATGAAAATTTCTGCCAGTAGAGGACTTAGCGGATTTCCCATGATCAAACCGTCAGATGAAGAGTTAATCCGCTCATTAAACAAGAGATATTAGACCTTTTGTCGATATGTCTTGAACAAAATTACTTTCAATTTGACAATAAAGTATACTCTTCATCTGACGGTTTGATCATGGGAAATCCGCTAAGTCCTCTACTGGCAGAAATTTTCATGGACAATCTGGAAAATATAATTCATAAACATCCACTGTCGCAACAGTTTTTGTATTGGTACAGATATGTAGATGACGTTATAGTTTGTTTTAAAGGCACCAACAGACAATTAGATACATTTCATAAATATATTAACACTATTCATCCAAATATTCAATTCACAATAGAGATGGAAACAGATAATTCAATTAATTTCTTAGACTTGACAATAGGTAAAGCCAACAGCAAACACCACTTTGCTATTTTTCATAAACCTTCCCACACTGATATCACTATTCATAATAATTCGGTACATCCATATAAACATAAAATATCAGCATACCATAGTATGATACACAGATTAGTAAACATTCCTCTTTCTGTGGACAATTTCAACAAAGAATTAAATATCATAAAACAAATAGCAGTTAACAATGGATATCAAGTCAAATTAATAGAAAATATTCTTGCTAAAAAACTACATAGAAAAGCTATCCAAGAAGTGTACCCCACTTTGAGGACCCATGACAATAATTATAGAATCTTAACTTATTCAGGACCTGCTACGGAAAAAGTAGCTTCATTTTTGCATAAACAAAATTTAAAAGTAGCATATAGAACAGATAACACGTTGGGAAGGTTTATCAAGAATAACAAAGATAAAACAATAAAAGATGAAAAATCAGGAGTTTATAAATTGAATTGTGGATCTTGCTCCAAAGTATATATTGGCCAGACAGGTAGACCATTCAAAAACCGCATACGTGAACATCGTATGAATTATGAAAAGAAAACAACTCATTCATCATATGCCAATCATATTTTGGAGGAAGGCCATGACTTCGATAAAAATTTCGAAATTCTGCATGTTGAAAATAAGGGCATTAGACTTAATTATTTAGAATTTTTGGAAATCAATAAATTAAAAAATTCAAATTGTTTGCTAAATGATCAATTGGATCTCAATAGTTCCCCTTTGTTGAACTTATTCAATCAATAAGTAGTAACTACGGTCCGATATCATAATTATTATTAGGAATCAGTATCAGTTATCAGCATCAGTTAGGAATCATCATCATTGTCAGTGGTATTATTTTAGGAATCATAGATAATTAGAGTAGGCCCTGATATATTTAAGGAACTTTTAGCGAAGAATAATTTAGTGTTTAAATACATTCGCTTGATAAAGGTACAGTGTACCGAAACATGTCGCGAAGACAATAAATTTTGTGGAAATTTAATCGTGTCTACCTTATAGCGTAATAACTATGGATTTCCATCAAGTAAAGGCCACCTCAGTCCATAATCTATATCCGAATAAAATATACCACCAGTTGGGAAATTCTAATCACACTTTGATTTCAACCACTTGTTTGTATTCAGCTCCAATAAATGGTAACTTTAAACCACACGTCGTGCCTGGCATTACGTTAGATGACTAGATCGGTCTTCGGATGTTTTTCTCTGATTTTCCTTGGAGAAGGGTGAGTTTTCCATTCGGTGATCCCACTCTATGTGCTCAAGAAACCTCTGATATCATCATTCTGGGAATGGAGACTTTCATTTCAAGTAATACGAAGACACCACAGTCTGTGAAACCCTGGTTCAATAGAAGTTGCTCTAAGGCTGACACACTCAAACAAGCGGAATTGAATTGCTGGCGCCGAAATCTGAGTTTAGAAACGAGATCTGAGTATGTTTACGCAAGAAATAGGTGAGGCGAAACAATTGAAGCTGCTAAAGAAGCACATCATTAAATTCGTTTAAGACTTGTTGAATTTCCAAACGGTTCTCATCAGTTTTGGTCATTTGCTAAAACTGTGAAAATTTCACTTTCAGTTCATTTCCCCCTTCAATCCTTTCACATCCAGTACTACACATATGGATATTTTGAATATGCTGTCATCTAGATACCATAGTATCCGAATATGGATATAATTTTCAAAGGCTTATATTATCGAATATGGCGAGCTGCCATGTATTTTACAGATTGGTATGGCATGCAAACTATCCCCACCTCACTATTTCCAAAATAATTTAACAAAAATATTTTCACTGTTAGTACAATATTTTGGCACACTGCTACTAAGTTGTGTATTTTTCTGAAATACGTTTTAGCGGATTATTCAATTTTATTGTGATTTTCAGTGTTGTTTTAATACAGATACGTTTTATGTCATCAGAAATGAATGACTTGGAATATTATTCGGAAAAGTATGATTCACGCGGTGTTCCTTGAACATTACAGGGCTTGCTTTACATGTGAATCTGTATATAAATAATAGGCAATTCAATAATTGGTACACACATGGTGGAATGAAATAATTTTAATTTACTCATGGCAACAGAATGGAACGAAAAAGAAACTCAAAGGGGCTTCTTGTAAACAGAAATGTAGAGATTGCCACTTGTTCTTTGAATATAAATCGATGTGGGATGCCTCTTCCAAAAGGAAGTTGAACTAGAAAGATTCAGTTCAAAGTAGGTTGTGTCAAAATCAGAGCTGTCCCAAAGCATTGTGCTTAGTGCTCATGAAAGCACTCGGAGCACTTTTGTGCTCGTAAGCACTGTGCTCCCAAACACTTTTTTGAACCGGTGCTTAGTGCTAATTACGTCGAGCATTTTTACGAGAAGGCTTAGTGTTTAATTATCCCAAAAAAGTTCCCGAGCACTGCAGTGGTCGAGGGCACTTTTCAGGATGACTACCTAAGCACTGAGCTTTTCCATATTTACTACTTGTCAAAACATGAAAACGTGGCTGGTAGCTTAGCACCCCTACTCAAGACGAACTCTTGAGTCTTGATCGCTTCCATATGAATCTTGAAAAGATCACAGTCTTGTTTTGAATATTACGGAGTGTGTTAGGTCTCAATATGCATGCATATTGCCTTACTGCATACTGCTTAGATAGGTAGGTTCAATCAAATTATATTTTATAGCTGCATTGAGAAGTGATGTTCAATGTTGGCACTTACGAAGAAATAAGAAAACCGATTAAGGGTGGGTACTTTACGACCTGATTAAGAGACCGTTAAAATAATCGGCGCTGAGAATGGTCTCCACATACTGTCATTTGGTAGAGTGAAAACACTGCCAAAGCACCGATTATTTTAACAGACTGTTAATCAGGTCGTAAAGTACCCAACCTAAACTGATCAAAATAAACCGGGCCTATGGCTCACTTTTCAGGTACTAACTTCGGGTACTATATTGTTCCTGTGTTTGATTTTGATGTTTTTTGAGTTAACATGCTTTCTGGAACTGATCTTATCATAAATCCCTCCTCAATCGACCAAAATGCGTGCATTTCCATGATTTTGCTTCCAAGCAAACTTCATCTATAATAATTTAAGATAAAATCCCGAGTTCAATCGGTTAAAATGTGTGCTGCACTTATATGATTTTTGAAATTTTGTATAGCAAATGACTTGAGTGTGTGATAATTTGATAAAATCTCGAGACCGCAGGTCGAGGGATATTATCTCAAATTGTTATACACGAAAGCGTTTACTTGAAAGCAAAATCATAAAAATCATGGAAATGCACGCATTTTGGTCGATTGATCTGGGTGAAGGAGGGATATATGTTGAGAAAACATATAAACTCAGGAAACATCAGAATCGAACACGATAACAGTATAGTACCTGAGATAGTACCTGAAAATTGAGTCATACGCCCGGTTTATTTTGATCAATTGAGAGGCCTAGTGCATTTAATGGCTGTAAAACTCTGTAAAAGCAGTCTGGCCTTCAACTTTTTCATCGTTTATTCGCATTGAGCTAAATAATCAAATTGAAAAAATGGTTAAGGCTTTCGCGGCCGAGGTCATTAGTATAACTACTTTTCTTCGGGTTGAAGGCCGTCGTTCTTTGGAATTTCTTCCTAACGTTTCGCTAGCGCGAGTGGCCAGCTTCTTCAGAGGCTCACCCATTTCTGATGACTAAACGTTTCGATTTCTTAAGGCGTATTTATGTTGATGCAGGGAGTCGTAGCGGGATCCCACTAATTAAATTGATGTTGATAACAGTAACAATCGGTACCGTTCTCTTCCCCTCGTCCATTTTAGTTAACGATTGGTAAAAATGGAATCCTGTTATCAAGTTTACCAACTTGAATTGTTAAGTACCTTGTTAAATTAACACGTTGCAGATGCTTGTTGATAGTTCTTAAACAATCGTTTATTTGGTATCATAACCTCTAAAAGTGAAGTCAAGTTTTGTTTGTGTTAGAAGATGGAAAATATACAGGATAAGAGAAGTTTTCGTGCAAGACAGGAGCATAAGGAAATGATCTTGGAAGAAGCGGAAAAAAATCCAGTTATAGTGACGATGAATTTTTCCACTCCAAATGCACGGGCCCACTACAACAAATCTTGGGAATTGCTGACAATTTCATTAAATTCTTTGGGTTATGGGGAAAAGTCCACAGACAAATGGCGTAGGGTAAGATATTATTTTGATGATGTTCACATATATTAACGAAATTTTCATAGGTTTTAGTTGATTGGATTTCCACAGTAAAATCCAAATATTCAAAAATAAAAAAGGAAATGGCAAAAACTGGAGGAGGTCCTTTTAATAACATTCATCTCAGTTCCCAAGAAGAACGGTTATTGGCCATCAAAGGATTGACTAGTGTGGAAGGTGATGGGGAGACTATTGAAATTGGTATATCTGGGGTATCAACGCAACCTACTGAAATGAATTCTGTCGAAATTCAACACCATCCCTTAGACCATACATATTTTCATAGTGACAATATAACTGCTAATGTCACAGACGAGATTGATCAGGAAGTGATCAATTCTGTTGAGGAAGATGTCCCAAAAAAGAAGAGGCAGAAACTAAGTGTTTCAAGTAACACATCCAAATCAATTCAAGAAATGCATACAGAAACATTAGAACAGCTGAAAAATATCAGTGATAGCTTACTAGTGATTGCAGATTCATTGAAATTGATCAGCAATGGTTTAAAAAGAGGACATTCATCTGATACTTAGCCTATCAACTGGATTCAGGCATATTATTTATATATAATGCTGTTGTTATTTTGATCAATTAATATATTGTAAGAATTCCTAGTGAACTAATGTGATATCATCTATAAATGTATTTATATTTATTAATTTCAAATATAGTAATGAATAAAATATATTTTTTTAATATTTGTTTGTAATTTATTCTCTAAAACATATCAGTTAACAGCCCAGACTCATTTTGATACAGAAAGCTATATATTTTTTGTAACAACCAATTCTAGAAATGATTTCCCAATAGCAAGAACATTAAATAGTGTAGGTGTGAAATAAAAATATTTTTCATTGACAGATCTCATTAAATTATTGACACAAATTGAAAAATTACATGTATTTTCAGAAACAACCAATGATTTTCTATGCTGCGATAAAGTAGTTTTGGACAACAAAATTTCTCCTGACTTCTCCCAAGTGGTTAGGTTGTGGATGTTGTAGGACTGGAAAATCGTCTAAATGATAATCTTCATTCATATGCATATCTTCTGGCTCTGCAGAAATACACATATTGTGGAGCACAGCACAAGTATTGATAAGACTTCCAACCTTTCTTGGAGTATATCTAAGTACACGTTCTCCATTCATACACCGAAACCTCATTTTGAGAAGTCCTATACAACGCTCTACACAGTTCCTAGCCCGACAATGTGTCTGGTTATATCTTTCTTCAGGCTGTCCTGGCAATGTATGAGGGAAAGGTGTCATCAACCAAGGTTGTTGAGCATAACCAGAATCTCCGATAATCCATATGTTGCATCATCTCCGTTTTGGAAGTTTCTCTCCATTTCATTTTTAATGATTGAGTTATTCCAGATAAAGGAATCGTGGGTTGCTCCGGCATGCCTGGCATTCACAGCAAGAATTTTTAGATTATAATCACATATCTGCAAAAAAGCATGTCTATGAAAAGTCATATCATGGAAATGAGAAAAAAATATGAATTGCTGAAATGATAAACATGGATACGTTATCATATACAGTTCGAAAATCAGAATATTCTGAAATAGCTCATCTAGTGAGAACAGATATCGGAGATGTAGATACCTGAATCGACTTCTATTATTTCAAATAATATACACCAATGACAAACATGTATGGTAAATGCACTTATATTTGAACGTTTTTAGAATGTCTTCCTTTCCTGTTCAGATAATTATGTTCTTCTACATTCGGTTTCAATATATATACATGGGTACAATCTATTGCACCAATTGTGCCAGGAAACCCAGTAGCTTCCATAAACCTGGTTTTGATTGCATTTTTTTCTCTTGCAGTTACAGGAAACTGTATCCAAATCGGTCCCAAGATAGTATTTACTGCCTGGCTCACTTCTGTGATACATCGGCCAACAGCTTGTTGGCTCAAAGATAGCAGGTAGTCTTGTCCTGCTCTCCTTTGATAGGAACCTGTTGCAAAAAACGTCAAGGCAGCAAATATTTTGAGGCAGTTTGAAATTCCATCATTTCTTTTCCGTTCATTGAGATGAGGTCCAATAGTGTCCATCAAGTAACGAGTCAACTCCTTATTTAGTCTGAATAGCTCTTTGAAACGAATGTCTGGCAGTGAAAATGGATCACTTTGATCTCTCATAATCTTTCTCGAGATTCGAAGCCTTCGATTTGCCTCTATTTGAAAAATTCTCATATTTACTGCCAACATGATGGGAGCTTAGTAGGATTACGTTAACATAAAAAAGTTTAAACAAACTCAATTGAAAAACAACAATAAAGACAACCTCAAATTGTTCTTGTTCACTAACTAAAAATTCAATTAGGCATTCGTTCTGTGCACAGAACACTTATATCTTGTTGGTTCTGTGCTGAAAAGTCCAAATCACACCGAAGCATTGTGAATTGAATTGATAATTTCCGACTATTGCCGAATGAGTTATCAAACACTCAACAGAGTCTCAAAGTCTTTCCAAATTGATACGATGAAAGTTATCAAAATTTAACAAACATTAATTTGGTAATTAGTGGGATCCCGCCACTGGAGTGTTAATTACTTCTGTCGGGTTCGGGGAATCATCATCATCATTATTAGTTGCCGCACTACCTGTCGTGATTTCATTAATTTGGTGTGTACAGGGTGTCCCTGGAATTCCTCTTTTCCTCTCGGAAATGTATAGCTGGAGTCAAAATATTACCAGTACTTCATAAAGTTTTGTTCCTGAAAGTCTTCTTTACCATAAGTTACGGACACTCAAGTTAAAAAATATAAAATATTTTTCTTTGGTAACTTTTCAAGTGGATATTTAAAATCAATAAAATTTTGGTAATTGAAGAAACAAATGATTTGCTTTGATGAGCTTTCATGCAGGAGTCACTTGTTTTGCAACAAAGTCAGGAACGGACTACGCCCGATGGTCCACACCCCAAAACTTTGAAACGACAGATATTTTTCGAAAATTTTCGGGAGTAATTACACAAGTGCTCCAATATTACCGATATTTTCCATGAGAGCATGTTGTCTAAAAACTGCAGAGTTTATTTTCATATTTTGTCGAAAGAGCCCGACTCAGAAGATTTTAACAATCGTTACTATAGATTCACGGACCGAGCGGGTATTTTTCGATACCTACCGGGTATTTACAAGCCCGAAAATGTCCCGCCGGGAATTTATCGCTGTAATTGATAGAAAATGTCCCGCTTCATATGGGATTTTTAACATACGATGGAAATATTCGGTTATAATTGCACGAGTGCATAAAAATTACCGATAATTTTGCAAGAAAGCGTGATATCTGAAAATTGCAAGAGTTTTTTTTTATATTTTGGCGAAAGTGACCGAGTCCGAAGGACGAGGGCTCATTCACAAAATATGAAAATAACTGAATGCAATTTGTATAAGATATCACCCTTGAATGCAAAATTATCCGGTCATTTTTATGCACGAATGTAATTCATGAGAATATTTCACGATTAAAGAAATCCTCAAGGAAATGTTATTTTTTGTTCATTTATACTTTCCTCTAGATTCACCAAAACGCGAAATGTTTTTCTATTTTTGAAGCCTATCTGACATTTATTTGTGTTGTTTATTGACGTCTAGCGATACGTTTTCAAATCTGTTGTCATGGTGACTTGATACAATGCAATTGCCGCTGTAAGTTTTCGATAATTGCATTGCTTTTATGGGACATTTTATATATGAGGGAAATATTCAGTGAAACTCGTCAACGTCACACGTACATACAAAATATGGACTGAATTAGATATTCGCGTAGCTTGTTAGTTCAAAAACACCACGAATCTACAGAACTTGATATTTCATTTGTATTGCTCCTGTTATGTTGTTGCATTAACGTTATCATAATTATTTCTGCTGTGAACATTTTTCATTTCAAATAATGGTAGATATCTCAGGTTGGATATCCTCAAACAAAAGTGCATTTATTATGCAAGTTGGTCCAATCGATTTGCCACACGAGAACTTTTATTCAGAAAATTGTCCAAGTAACTAGTTCCGAAAATGGAGCATTTTGTCTCGCAATTTTTTCGTCCACCATGGATTTACTTGAAATTTTCACAGAAGGTAGGGAATAGCTCAAGGATCATTTTCTATATCATGCTGCTGTACGCTAGAGTCTTGGGGGTGGAAATTTTTTATTACATTTCAACTGTAGGAATCAACGAAAAAAGGAATTTCAAGAAAAAAATGTGTCATACGTTTTTTTCGTAAAAGTAATATTTTTTGAGTTATCCGAAGTTGAAAGTAACAGTTTTTTGACGAAAGAATCGCTTTTTTTAATGTTTTTTTGCGAATAACTCTAAAAATATGCATTTTATGAAAAAAAGGGTAGAGAGCCAAATTGTAGCTTTTGAAGAAACACAAACAATTCTTTTTTTTTATTTTTTCTACGACAAATACGAACTGAGATACAGCAAATTAATACTTAGCTTTTTTCGTCGAATGTATAAATTGGAAGATTTAAAGCGAAATAACGAGAAAAATTTGCATTTTTCGAAGAAAGCTCATGTAATCTCATTAAAGTATTCAATAAGAGCTTTCAAACAAACAAGCAAACATTTCTCTAGCATGAAAACTGACCTACTTATGATCAAAATAAAATCGGTACTTACCCGCTTTTCTCTACGAAAAAAATCTGTGAAAACAACCCCCAAAGTACCCCCTAATCAAAATTGATCGCCACCCTTCTGTGATCCTCTTTATATATGTACTATTAATACACCCACGAAGTTTGACCAATTCAAAATCCCTAATTTTAGAAAAATTGGAGTTTAAAGAGAAAACGATTTTTTCCAATTTCGTGTTTTTAACCCTTTTCTTAAAAATATCTTTCAAAATACTAATAATACGAAAAAAAAACGATATAGTACAAAATTGTAGCTTTTTTAATGACAAAAATTTCCCTGTATGCAGATTTGTACAGTGAATATCCGGCGAGATACAGCCATGTAACACCTACATTTACGATCGAACATCACCTTATTCAAGCACTTTAAACTCTCCCTATTTGAAAATTAAAGGACCTCGAGTAATTTAAATCACATAGTCTTATAGCTCTTAAAAAACCCTACAAAATCGTTTTCATTCGAAAAAAATTTTATCACCTAAAACGAAGGATCTATGCTTGAAAAAACGACAATTTTTTTTTTAAAAATTCGATAAACCCGGAGCGTAGTAATCTACATAACCGGTATATTCGGCCGGTATACGTTATATGTTCCAATTTTTCCATTCATATTGGAAGACAGAGCAGAAGAAACATCTGCTCATGTGTATGCGTGTGTGAGTGTATATTTCGTTGATTTCTCATCAGTGTATTCTAAACTTCGATGATATTACAAAAATTTCAATGTTTTCAAGGGTAGTTTTTAACCAGGGTAGGTTGAAACATTATGGAATTGTATCCTAAAGCATGAAACAATCATTATTTAACTATTTTTACCCATATTAAGGTTTTTTATGTTATTTTATAATTTTTGACAATAAGGGGTAGTTTTCACCCCTAAAAAAAAAGCGTACAACGGCACAATATACAAAATGAACTAGAAGGTGAAATAAGCCTAATCCCAAATTTTTGTAGAAATCGGCGCTGGACGAAAAAATTTCGAGGTTTTACCATTTTCTCATTTTCTGAGTTAAACCTGATTTTGTTAAAAGATACTGAAAAATATCTGTCATTTAAAAGTTTTGGGGTGTGGCCCATCGGGCCCATCCATTCCTGACTTTGTAGCAAAACAACTGACTCCTACATAAAAGCTCATCAAAGCAATTCATTTGTTTAGTTAATCACCAGAATTTGAAAAAAACATTCGACATAGTCGATGGGCATTCTTGAAGACTGGCGTTAAATCAAATCATATTTTGAATAATTCATTCAAGCCAGTCTCAAACTACCTACACAGTAGGTTTTGGCTGACGCCTGTCAGAAAACAACTACTCCCCTGGCTAATGCCACAAAAGGCATTACATTTTACCCAACCAGTGCCAGTGTAGGTTCCTTCACAGAAGAAAATCCTGCATTTGCTTCTGGCGATACAAATGAAAGAATTGATTTTCAATTATTGGGACGGATACACTTGCAGACCGGTTTCGGTCTGTTTGGCCACTCGTCAGTACAAGGCAGTGCCATCATCAACATAAAGCCATCCCATAAGTAAAAATCAAAAACTTTCATAGTATCAAGCCCCGACCAAAGCTGATCTACCCATGGACAAGTTATTCCAAAAGAAAACCGAATTCGCCCATTCCTCCTGCGAGGAAAACGTAAAAACATTCCACATAGTCGATGGGTATACTTGAAGACTGGTGTTAAATCAAATCATCTTTTGAACAATTCGTGTCATTCAAAACTATCGAGGAATATCCATACTATGTAATTTCTCCAAGTTGTTCGAAATGATTCTGTACGGTTTCATTTATAAATCTACAAAAAATTTTATAACCGAGGAGCAGCATGGTTTTGTCGATAGAAAGTCATGTGTAACAAACCTGTCTTGTCTATCTCAATATACATGTGAAATTCTTGACAAAAGAGGACAGGTTGACGTTGTATATATGGATATGCAGAAAGCATTCGATCAAATAGACCTACATATTCTACTGAAAAAGTTGAGAGAAAGAGGTTTTTCTGATTGTTTAGTGAAATTATTCAAGTCATATTTGTTTGACCGCAAACAATATGTAGAATATGAAGGGTACAATTCCGCTATCATAAGACCAACGTCAGGAGTCCCCCAGGGATCAAATCTAGGACCATTACTTTTCATTCTATTTATAAATGACCTTGTAATGGAAATAAACTGCCCAAAGCTTCTATATGAGGATGATCTGAAAATTTTTCAAAAAATAGCGGATCTACAGGATTGCGAAAACATTCAAGCAAACATCAATAAAATATCTGAGTGGTGTGACAAAAACAATCTGAGATTGAACGTAGGAAAATGTTGCATATTTACATTCAGCAGAAAACAAAGCAATATCATATTCAATTATAACATTAATTCAACCATATTACGAAAATGTCAACAAATGAGAGATCTTGGTATTGTGTTCGATGAAAAATTATTTGCTGAGCATGTTGAAAAAACTGTATCGTCCGCTAATAGAATGCTTGGGTTCATAATGAGAAATAGCAGAGATTTGAAGAATATTGACGTCATCAAATCACTCTTTTTCTCCTACGTCCGTTCCAAGTTGGAATATGGAATACTCATCTGGTATCCAATATTTGCCACTTACTCAGCCTCTGTTGAGCGTGTTCAGAGGAAGTTTCTTAAATTCATTCATTTCAGACTTACAGGGGCGTACCCTCAAAGAGGAGTCGCTTACTCTGAATTGCTTAGCGAATCAAACTCAATCAGTCTGAATGCCAGAAGAGTTATCCTAACAGTAACCTTCCTATACAATCTACTACATGATAACATCAACTGTCCTTACCTCATTTCAAAAATCCCTTTTAATGTTCCATCTTATATAACCAGATTCGAAGCAACATTTTATTCAGAATTTGCAAGAACCAGCATTTTGTTTAGGTCTCCACTAGCAATTTGTTGTAGAAATTACAATACAGTATGTAATGTCTGCGACATCAACTTTTCATCTCTCAATGAAATTCGTCGCTGTATTCTTTCTACTTTCTAATTTTACCGAGAGAGCGCTCAGTATTATTTGTTTTGCAATTGTCATGATCAATTCTAAATTTCAGCTATTTCCACTAGTTATATAGTTGTTCCCATCAACATAATTGATTTAACAATTAATTATTTACTATTTTGCTTTTTGTCTACGTGAAATTTTTGCTGCTTCAGATGCCTACTGTATGTGTACATAGTTGACTTCCACAAAAGTATATCGGTATATATTTTTTACTATATAGTTTAGCTTTTCCTGTAATTGGGTGTTTCACCTGTTGGAAAATAAATGCATTATTATTATTATTAATTCGTTCAGGCCAGTCTCAAATATACCTACACAGTAGGTTGTGGCTGGCACCTATCAGAAAACAACCACACCTCTGGCTAATACCAAGAAAGGCATTGCATTGTAGTAGTTTGAGACTGGCCTGAACGAATTGTTCAAAAGATGATTTCACCAGTATTTGGTTGATTTTGAATATTTAATTGAAAAGTTATCAAAGACAAACATTTTTCATTTTGTAACTTTAAAAAGTTATATGAAGCACTGGTGATATTTTGACCCCATCTTCCCGAGAGGAAAGGAGGAAGTCCAGGGACACCCTGTATACATAAACCATTTGTCAAAAAGTAATTCGAGTGTATAACATATCATTCTTTTCAGAAGTGCTCAGTGCTCGCTATGTCGAATTACTTTTCGAAAGTGCTTAGTAATCGCGAGCATTTTGTCAATATATGAGTGCTTAGTGCTCGAGATTACGGAGCACTTTTCAAGAGCGCTAAGCGATTAGAGCTCGAAGCACATTTCGTCATTGCTCTGCACGGGTCCGGTCAAAATCAACACTTGGTAGAACTATTGATGAATTAGTTATGCCCGTGGGCTTTGAAAGGAAGTAGAATAGTTTCTAAAACGTCGCCTAAGGGAGTTATTATAGTATCTTTCATTATGAGTCGTGAAAATAGGCTTTTTCCGTGGGAACTTGTGGCGATATGTGAACGATATTTTTCATTATATCTTTCGGAAAATCACATATTGTTGAGAAACGTTTATTTTTCCACAAAAAATTTCCAAATATTATTACAAAACAAGCTCTCTTATTTACCCCGTTGCCAAGGAAATATATAAACAATTTGCGATTACTCGAGAACTCTCATTAACATATTATTTTTCATTTATTTTTTTTTTATTTAACGTCGGGTTATTTTCGCTACCGAGGCCAATCACACACTTCCCCCAACCGGAAATTTTGCCAAACCCTCTGGTATTCCAACCAGAAGTAGGGATCTTTTACGAGCCCAACATCCATGGACTCGGGACCGCCGGCTTTACGTCCCCTCTGAAGGACGGCATATCCCCAATATATCTTGTGCTCATTGATATATTCTCTGCGAGTTATTATATGCTATTTTGCTGCAATTGTATGGGCTTTCGACGCGGTCCTTCCCTGCATGAAGTCACCCATTCAACTACTAACCGCGCTCGGCGCTGCTAACGTCAGAAATCGGATGCCTATAGTCAACCTGTAGTGCTGGTACGTGCCCCATTAACATATTATTTCATTTCGAAATGTAAGTAGGCAGCTAATGAAACTAGCGCATCTTAAGAATTTTCGGTGAGGGCACGTGGAAAAAACCTACTTTCGGTGTCTTAGATACGCATGTAGATACAGTGTTTTCAGATAGGTTTGATGAAAAATATTTAATATACATTTTTTTTTCGATTTCTAAGTTCATGAAGAATTTGATAATCAACTGACAAAAGATGCAGTTAATGTTGCTTCTTCATAATATTGGAGTTACGTTACAGGGCAAATATTCCAATTATTCTAAAAACAGATATTATAAGAATTTGAAGATTTTTTTATTTTCAGGGGAGAGGAAAATAAATTTGAAAATTTGTAATGATTTATTACCAACGATGAAAACAATGTATCATCAAGAGTTTGAGCCAACAATTGCAAAACTGATAACGCGATTCACAAGAGACCGCAGTTATGCAGCATTCAATTGGAACACGTCAATATTATTGTAATCGTTATTATCACATTCATTGTGTTGGTGCCAGGACGTGAGATAAAAAAATAGATGATGGAGTGGTTCAGATAAGGTGCTACCTGGAACATGCGACACCCTAATGATACGAAAAGCATCTGAAATCATCGATGGTTACGGTAAAATGTTGAAGATTTTGATGTTCTAGGCATATGTTCTTATATCCAATATGAAAAATATATAACTAAACAAGAAACATGATAATTACATTGGAAAAAATTATTCTCGAAACACATGATGTTATGTACATTTGAGTTGGACTATAACATCTGTCATAAAACATATACTACCCTGACAAATACGAATTCCACAAGTGTTTCTCTTTATAAATGTACCAGAATTATTCTTTCAAATTATCGAACTGGGCACACTTGTACAGCGATTCAGACTTATGAGCTCATCATCAGTGTAAGGTAGATCCCAACCAACAACCCAAAAGTAGTTGATTTCCAGTAACTCAAACTTTTCTCCTGAGCTGGTCTGCAATAACAATTGATTCATGCACTTGTATAAAAGAAACACAAGTGAATATCTTCTATAGACAATCCTGAACTGGCGTCTGTCGTATACAGTTCAATGCCCTTTTAAGTAGTTTCCAAGGGAGTAGTTGGATTTTGATGAGTATCATTTCATCAACCTGAAATGTAGTTAGTTGAGATGGATTGATCGTATTCCTTTGCGAATCAAACGAAATTCTGTAGACCTACTTTTTAAGAGAACTCTTCTCTCCGTGAGTGAAAAGTTGATCTGTAATCGAGAAATCACAAAACGTCTGAAGATGTTTTGGACTCCCTGTAGTTGGCATACGCTTCTAATAATATTTCTATTGGGGGTCTGCTATACCAGACAATAGCAAAACTGCAGATACTTTGGAATTTTCTCGAGTTACCTCCTATCAGAATAGTGAATCTGAAAATTTAATAGCTCCTAAAAAAACTGTTCGTAGAAAAGATAACCATCTGATTGGCATCATCACATGCTTTTAGAATTATGTTTAGCAATGATGTGATAAAATTCGTAGAAAGTTCAAGTACTTAGCAATTGAGTCATGACATATACACCAGCTGACGCTTACAATACGAAATCATATTCCAAACTTCTAGCCTATGCACTCCTCTTGAGCTCCAAACCTCTAGTGGTATTCTGTATCAAATGATGCAGGGTGACTCACAAGTAGCCCGAATGTTTTGCGAAAGAATGTAAGGAAATTGAACTATTCACATTTTACCCACTTCAATTATTTTCATCGGCCATACTCTGGGTATACAGTGTGTTCCAAAACATTCTGGGATTGAAATGCGAAGTTCAACGCAGCGCCTTATTTTGTTTGCAAATTATGGTTTTCGTAGGTTGGGTATATCCTCCAAAAATCTGTCACTACCGCCCAGTCAACTTCTCCAACTTCGAATTGAAGTGACAAATGATAAAAACAAGTGCGCTTTTCTTTTAGATAATTGATGTCTGGATACCAAAATAAGAGGATATCTTGAAAGTGAATAGAGCTGAGCTGGCATCATCTGTCGTGAATGTTTACATTTTCTTTTACAGCGAAGGTTCCAATCTCATCGTTTATATTGGACCTGGCCAATATTGCATAAAACTGTCTCGGATCAAAGGAGATTGGCTTTAATGTTTGTGGTCTCGGATTTTGAAGTCCGTAGCTTTCGACTGTAACTGCGGAAGCTATCGTCAGCGGTATCATAGTTGAAATGAAAAACTTTCCATAAATTATTACGTTATATTAGAGTCTTTACACGCTGCGAGTTTCGGATGTCCGTTTGATCGTGTCGGACCAACAGTTCTAAAATAATTGAAGTTTCTTGGAATCGAATGCTATCAATATTCGGTAAGACATGTTCGGCCATAGCATATTTTTCCGTTCAACCTAAAGATGAGGAGAAACTAAGGCTAAGCACCTTGACAGATATTTGCATAGGGACTGCAACCACCAAACCACCATCCGAGACAAAAGCAGAATTCCTGAAAGACGAGCTCTACCATCTCAAGAACTCTTCATAGTCCGAAAGAGGAGCTCTACCATCTCAAGAACTCTCCATAGTCTCATATTTATGAAGAGAAAGATATAGCGCGGGCAATAAGACCTAGAAAACGACAAACACACCTCTAATTAGATGAAGATGACCCAACAACAGAATTTGCATTTCTGCCCTTCGTGATACAAAAAAAGTTATAAACATGAGAAGGAAAATAATTTACGTTATAAGTACGGAAAATAAAATACTAGTTTCCATTTGGACGGGTAGAGAAAATTCTAGGATAAGCCGTGTGAAATAGCAAATCAATGAGACACACATCTCTATTATATTTCTTTGTGAACCTAAATTTCGAACATCTTGATTATCATTTGTTTTGGATACTGAAAAAAGAAAGGCACTCGAAGAAAAATCTAATTTCCATTCATATTGATATTTGTATGAAATTTCGAGAATTCTATCCAATACTGGGATATACAGAATTCTTTGCTCATGTGGGAAAGTCTACATGGCAACCACAAAACTTAGTTTCACACAAGCTTAAATGATCACAAACGAATTCAGTTCATTGAACAATCCTTTTTTCCACCTGATTATAGAGAGGCTATCGAGATCGTGCAAAGGAATGATTTCAATAGAAAAAAAGGAGTACTGAATATGAAAAATGAAAACAATTTGGCAACCGTTTCGAAATCATCACCAATAAAATCAGGAAAAAGGAGTACTGAATTACCCCCAGACGAGGAGATGTCACAACCCTAACATTTCAAATGGAAAGTCGGGTCGAGTGATATGTCATGTGAAAAGGTACAAATTTATTTTTCTAACGATACCATATTGAAATTTACTGCAGGAATTAATGCGAAAACGGCGTTAAGAACATCAACCCCATAATTTTGGTGTTGATGAAAAATACAAATAAGTTACTGGTACCAGAAAACAAAACAATTACAAACATCAATGAATGTTATTTGTAACGGTGCTTAATAAAGATAGTGAACAAGTTGTTGAGTTGATTCATTGAGATGGTACTTCAACAAGAGTTGGAATTCATTTATGAAACTTCGGTCTGATGGGGTTCTGTGGTTGGTGTGTCATATCACAGACGAATTAGGTATCGACAAACTTGGCAACATGCATTTTATCGTTCTAGAATGGAATAAACCATGGATTGTGGTGAAGTTGTGATGATTTTCAAAGATACCAAACTGAATCAGTGACAAGACTGAAAAAAAAGTTTGACTGAATTATTTTCCCATTCTCTCAATTTCTCCGACGAAAAAAAGGCGGGCGTTAAATGGGGAATTCGAATGTAATGAACATTTACAACATTGAAATCTTGCTTTCGTTGAAATAAAGTAATTCTGGAATTCTTGTAGTTATTCTGATTCTCAAATTTCAAGATTTGTATTGTACTTTTTGTCAGTACCAAAATTATCAGGTTGATATTCCCAGCGCCGATTCTGCATTGAATGTTTGGGTAAATTTCAATAAATAGGGTATAATTAGAATAACTATGTACATTTTTACGTGATATGTCACCCGACCCCAATTTCAATTTGAAATTTTACACCCCCTCACTAGGGCGTTGAAGGCAGAGCTTGTGAATCATGTGGAACCCTTCGAAAGCAAACTTTACGTGTCCCAGAGCCGGTGTTTCAATGCAAGATCTGTCAGATTAAAATAACCATCAGTTTTCATTCTCATAACTGCAACACATTATCCACGCTCACCCCCTCATTTCTTCCATCTATCTGATAGACAACTGATTTATCCTTGTATTGAACAACTCGCCCCTAATCTTCTTACTTGAAATTACAAATAAAAGAGAAGAGCTAGGTGCATATTTTTCATTGGACCACTCTGTATAATTAAGATAGTTCACGTAATGATGCTTTTACCGTTATCTCCTCATTATAGCCCACCAATACAGGCGGCACTCCGGGCAGGTATTTGCCGGAAAAAACTACTACCCTGGCTATATGCCTCGGCCAAGCAACTTATACGGTTTATAATAACTATTACCGTAGGCTATTGTGACGTTGATTAACTTCCATCTTCCATTACATTTGAAAATGATCAACGAACAACGGCATAGTTACAAAATCGATGTTGTTATCTGAGTAACTGATCTGTGATATGATTCCCAGATATCTGTGTGCGATTCGCCAATATTTTTATCAATACAATGTCTGCTCACTAATTAATATTTATTTGCTATACACTTGACGATAACGCTTTTCATAATTGGATATAAAAAAAGTTCAATCGATCAGTTCTTTCAGTGCTGTTTGATCATTCTTAGAGGTCTGAATTTTCAACGAGTGTTCTCCATGAATACAAGGGTTCTTTTACTACAGGCGGTACTAGCCGTCTGCATCAAACAAGGTAAATCTAGTGTGAAGTGTTTGTTCAATTCTAAAGAAGCATGCAGTATTCGATGTATATATATATATATATATATATATATATATATATATATATATATATATATCACCTAAGTTTTGCTATTGGTTCGACCATATGGAACATCTCGCAGGCATAGTTATTTTGAGTTGGTGAATCTTTGGGCTGCACATATACGAACAAAAATTTGGTCTTACTCAGGATTTTGATGCAATTATTAATCTGGAATTCTAACGTAGCGGCCTCCCTTTTTTCGGAAGTTATGGATTCTCAAAGCTGGAGAATAATTCATATCCTGCTTTCATTTTTGCACGAAAAACTGATGAAACACATACGTTTCTCTTCGCCGTGTATAATTTACTCAATTTTTTCAAAACTTTGTTCCGGATTACAACTGTTTTTACAATGGATTTTGAATTGGAATTTTCCAGACGATTTGTGGGTGAGAAAAAAGAACCATCGCGATTCGATGCAGATTCCTTTGTTTTTTCCAAACCTTAAATCGCCTATAGGGAATAGCACCCAGCTTCAGCGTGAACTAAAACTGGTTCGAATTGTTTTTCCAGAAGTCAAGATGCGAGCCATTGTTAAAATAGATGAATTTGACTAGGTATTGATGACTCATGATCAGCTAGTTCGATTTTCAAAAATAAACTATTGTGGGATAGAGACTTGAATACCAAACGAGGAGTCACGAGCCCCTCCTTTTTATGTGAAAAAAAAGTTGCTACCCCTCTTTTGGCAACGTATGACACACCAATATTTGTTTCATATCAAAGTGAAGTGAAATTAAAACCATTCAAATAGGTCTTTGTCCGACTTTGATATCTTTTCAAAAGTTGGTAGAGGAGGGAGAGATTTATAATGTCCGCACTGTAAATTGCTTCCACGGAATTTACCACCCTATAGGATGATATACATATGTGGAAAACGATTTCGGACGTAAATCAATTATGAAAGATTCTTTGCAATTGAAATTTTTTTTTAGAAATCGCGGAAAGAGGGTTTACAAGAACCACAACCATAAAAGTACATGATACATGTCTCTAAAGGAAATTAGTTTTTCAAGAAGCTTTCAAGACCATTCAAAAGTTTATACCTGAAGATGATTATCCTGGATATAAAATGATGAGATCGGCAACCATGACGTACATTTTGAATAAAAATTCAATTTGACATGATGCGACAGAATAAAAATGACTGCAGATCTTATCATTCAACCCAGGATAATCCTGTTCTGGAATAAACTTTCAAATGTTCTCAAAAACTTGTTCAATACTTATGTTCTTCAATTGTAAATAATCTTTTATAATTGATTACTATACAAAATTTCCAAATCTTCAATTACTTTTATGTAAGCCATGATGATGTATGTTCTAGTCGAAAGCGCTCTGCTATGATTTCATAAGAAATACATTTCTGTACGAAATAAAAAAAAAATCTTCTCTGAGTACAATGACGAGTGCACACAGCTTGACAGTTTCCACTTCTACATATCAGTTGTTCACGCTATGGAGTGCACTGTGGTTCAACTGAATAGTTCGTCATGGGCTTAAGGCTACACCTATGTTGGAACCGTTTCTCTCCACCGGTTTTTTGGTCCGACGTCGCCCGACGAGAGTGCCTACATTGGTTCAGTTAACGCCCGACCAGCAACCACCGGCAATGAGATCCAAAGAAGATTTATTGTGTTGTTTGATGTCAGAGGACAACTTTCTCATAAGTCGTAGAAGAAAACCCAAAAGGTTGCATCAATTTAAAGAAGACAGATCTTCAGCAGAATTTAAAAAACTGTCCAAACTCACATAACTACAATGATGAATTCAAGGAGTACCACCGTTTGAGAATGAAAACGATTTATTGTATTCTTGAAGGGATGAAAGACAACAAATCCGACCAATCTAACTTCAAATAATGCATCACCATCAGAATTTACAAATTCATCTTTCGAACATTTCGTTCAGGCCAGTCTCAACTACCAACACAGTAGGTTTCTGTGCTGACACCTGTCAGAAAACAACTACTTTCCTGGCGATACGAATGAAGAAATTGATTTTCATTTATTATTATAAGTATGGGCGGTCATCGAATTCGTATTGATGATGGAAACTACCTTGTGCTGACGGGTGACCGAATAGCCCGAGATCAAACTGCAAGTGTACCCGTCCCAATAATTGAAAATCAATTCTCTCATTTGTATCGCCAATAGCATTTGCGGGATTTTTCCTGAGAAGAACCCCGCACTGGCACCGGTCGGATACAATACGACGGTATTAGCTACGAAAAAAGTTTTTTCTGACAGCTGTCAGTCCAGAAACCTACTGTGTAGGTAGTTGATACTGGCCTGAACGAATTGTTCAAAGGACGATTTGATTTATCGCCAGTTTTCAAGTATGCTCACCGACTATGTCGAATGTATTCACCTTTAACTAATAACTCTTTTTCAATGGAGTCCTATAACTTGGCTTCAGTGTCTCGGTTATGATATGCTTTGAGCCTCTGATCCCAAAGGCGAGGCTCATTCAATCAATTAAGAGTTCCTTGTCCTTTTCTGCCATTTGCGCTTCGTCGGAACGAAACCAGACATGTTTGGTTCAGAAGGCTATAAATGCCCGACATCGGATCGGGCTTCCCACTCCGGTATAGGCAATAGGCATCAAAATTTTGAGTGTTTTCAATCCAACGTCGACCGACGGTCGACCGGTGTCGGACTGGGAGAAATACGGTCCCAATGTAGGTGTAGCGTAAATCCTCTGAATGTAACTTGGTTAACTGTTGCCTCGTTCATACTGCATTGATTTTGCATGAACCGAAATGTATTTTCACATCTGTGTATGCGAGTAGTGACTTGTGTGATCTATTTTGCAATGACAGGCCCAGTATGTCATTAAGTATCTATCTGGGCTAGGAAAAATTTTCGAAAACAAATTTTTACAGTCATTGCGTGAATCTTTATGATAACAGTCTGATTACATTATATGTACAAATAGCCCTTCTCTGTTCAACAATAACCGGGGCGATATTGAATATTGAGATTATTTCAGTTTTGATTATTCCAATATCATGCCTTGTTCTGACATTCATCTCTTCAAAATTGGTTAGTCTGTTGAAAAAAAATTGAGCTCCACTCCCATTGAAATGATATAACGGGATAATATCAGGGGATCTTTCTGACCATTCTACTGTTAATGATTTATCAAACGAAGAAATTCAAGGTCAAGTGAATTCAAGAAGACATTTCACGTGAAGATGAGACAAATTCTATATTATTGATATTCCAACCGTGAGAAATAGATACAAAAACATTGGTAAAGTTGACTTGAGCAAAAGTGATGAAGGATGCACAATACCTCTTTTTCTTAGGGACCAAGAATTTGTTTTTCTGATTCAGAAAACGAAGTGAACCAATGAAATTTGAGTCGGTATAATCGAAACATTTATTTCGATAAACAAAAAGCGACTCAGAATGGACAGAATTATCATTGAGATCAACAATCCTAGTGTGGAAAATAACTAAAAACTAAATCTCATTCTTTCAGAATCGCCCAACTTGAAAATCCTTCTTTTCCTTTTTCGCCAACTCCTCTTTATCTGACTTTCATTTCTGGTTCATATAGGGTGAAACCTTCTGTCCTGTGATGATTGTACCCGAAATATTGACCTTTTTCCGCGCACATTCAATTTTTAGTTTCAGAATCGCGCCCCATAAGCATACAAACAAAAGTGGGTTGACAAAATATTGAGATATTTCAGACTCGGCATATCTTTCTCCTCAAATAAAATGATTGCCGACAGATACAAGTTTAATTTAAACTAATAATCATGCTGAAGTATGGAAAATCTTTATACTTCCTTTCGATAAAGTATTTTTCCAAAAAGTTACTTGAAACATAAGTAGCATTGTCGCTCAGTATAGCTTTTGGTTTTCCAACCTTCGAGAAGTATTTCTGAAATGAACATTTCAAAATACTTTGAGTCGTTCCCCGAAGTGAAGCATATAAACAAAAATATGTTTGCTGAACGCATATATAACAACTAATAATTGAGTTACGCCTCCCCTTCCTTTAGGTAATGGCCCTATCAGCCCTGAGAAATTAGACTCTTCATAGGACCATAAGGAGTTTCAGCTTGCTTTGATGCCTGACATAAATCACAGCTGGAAACCACTTGACGATCATTCTTTCTCATTCTTCTTCAAAAGCAATATTTTGCCAAAAATCCGTATACTTTTTCGGCACCTAAATGCCTTTATATTTCATATTCCTCTTCTATCAACGGAACAATATGCAATTTTGGAACGCATATTTTCACTCCCATATTAACGTCCCTTGCGGAATAATACTTCTTCATGTATCTCAAATCAATCCTTGAATCTTTTACGCCCATTATCAACCTTTTTTAGCTTTAACGCAGAAGGTGTCTCTGGGCCTCTACTGAATTATTGAAATTTTTGTGCACCAATTTATTTATCCTCTGGATACCGATTGCACAAATTTCGATTCGGGAAGTATCTGGAACATCACAATCCTCCTGACCATCTGATAGAGGAATACGAGACAAAGTGTTTACAATCACATCATCACATTCTTTGCAATATTCAATATCGAAATTCCTGAATGCATAGAATCCACCTATATTCCTAGATAATCTATAACTCAATAATCTACACGTCTGAATGAAAGAACCTTATGATCCGTGACAATCGTCAACTCCTGGCCTAACACAAAAACCCGCCAATGTTTCAAGACAGCAACTAGGGCCAAAGCTTTCTTTTCCGTCACTGTGTAATTTAAATCGGAGAGCTTCAACGTCCAGTGTACCATGCAATTAATATAATGCTACCTGAGTTTTTACATAATTGACACAAAAATGCTCCGTTTCCATGAAACGAACTATCAGTCCTAATACAAAACCTTTCTCTTTCATATGAATTTGGATGAATTAGTAAAGCAAAAAAACTCGTTTCATTCTGTCAAATGCTTCAGTCTCACCCGATCACCACCTTGTACCTTTCCGCAACAAGGCAATAAAGGGATCGTGAGATCGGCAAACTTGTCAACAAACCTTCTATTGTTATTGTTTAAACCTAAAAATGATCGAAGATCTTTTCGGCTTCGTGGAACTTTGAAGTTCTGAATCGACGCTATTCGCTCAGGATCCATTGATATTCCAGTAGGCGACAAAATGTGGCCAAAGGAAAAAACTTGATTTCTACCAAATTTCCTTTTTTTAATTTAATACTTAATCAATTTCCCGAATTTGTTTCCCAGCTTCCGATTCGTGAGCGTATAGGATATGCCCTCGAACAAAACGGAGTTTTATCTTTTAACAGAATTTTATAACGATAATTCCTTATCAGACTCGATTGACAAGAAAATATAACTTTGTATCCCACCATAAGTACATACAACATATCCTTGTCGCGATCATTGAACGTCTCTGAACTTTTTACTATATTCTCTATTTCTTCTGAAGAATAATTCGATTTTTTTCGCTTACGTTATCTACCTTTGTGACAGTACATTCACGGTGTATCGACCTTTAACAAATACTCACATCGTCTGTTTTAGGCGATTCCTGTTCGAAAAATTTGAATTTTCTTTATCTGAAAATAACCGTGAAACTTCAAACTTTTCGAAATCAATTGCCATTGAAAATTGCGTCATCCAATCACACCCAAGTATTACCTCTCTTATTAAATCCGGTATTACGAGTAGTCAAACGTTCTGTCATCAATCAAAATGTTCAAGTATACTTGTTGTTTCACACTTTGTCCTTCATTTTTCAAAGCCCATAAAGTGTTACGCCACTGGGTGGTAACATCGGTACTTCTGGATTAATATTTATTTTATCCAATAAATCCCGACTTATACAGCTCATAGACGATCCGCTGTCTATTGAAACATCTACCTCGATTGAGTCTACTTTTGCTCTAATAACAAGTACTATTTTATTTGGACGCACAGTCGAAACTCTTTCATGAATTAAATATTCACAACATCATTGAACAATGTCGCCACCACTCTATCGGTTTCTTTATCGAATTGACAGTTTGATTATAGTGTCTACTAAACCCAGTTCCCTCAGTGTTGTGTGAGCCGTTTGAGTTCAATTCTCGATTTTGATTTTTTCTGCCCCTATCTGATCAACCCTTCTCAAATATTCTTCGATTTCATCTACTGTTCTCAAATCCGACCTTATCATCCCTTTGCGTATATCCGCTTCGAAATGGTTAACGACAATATCTACCACCTCACGATCTGTTTAGGAGACTCTAAATAACTAGCTTCTTTGATTTGCTTCAAAAAATAATCTGCACGTGAACCCCTTTCTTTCCTATATACAAAATTTCAGTTTTCTGAAAGACTCCTCGAGTCTGAGCATCCCAATAACGATTCAAAAACAATTCTGACAATCACGCATTTTGATATCGCTCCAATCTGAAGCATATCGGCGTAAAGCACCCATAACTAATGATACTTGTTTGTTCTCTGGGACCTCTCCTTTCCTCAGTGATTTCTTATAAAAATGCAATAGGATTAGTAACCCCTTCTGGCCTGAACTGAACTGTACTGCCGCCAAGTTTTCTCCAACATGCTATGTAATTACTGCTATATGGGATATTACTAGTTTTATGAATGTCGTTGGATCTCAGAACATCACTGATCTGTATTTCAGAATTGACGTCAGCCTTGTCATTATTTTCTCGATCAATCGGCAATAATTCCAAACTTGATTTGATATCCTTCAAACTGCCATTTATAGACCAACTGTTTTCAGCCAAAAGTTTGAAAATGTTATTCATTATTTTCTTTCAAACTGTTGTTAATATCTTTCATCAACCTTGTCAATTCTCTCACAGGGCTGTCATCTTCTTCTAGCGAGCCTAAAACATCCCTAAAACATCTCATTCTTTCAGATTTCGGGTATGAGTCAGATATGAATATTTGATTCTTTCTTCGAGAACCACGTGGATTTAGAAATTATGGAAGGATCCTACCTTTATCCAATTGAAAACAGGTACCATGGGAAATCTTACTGCCGTTGAACCATTAGTAGATTTCGTTTTCGGATCACAACATTTTTCTGCTTTCTCTCGTTGAACGTTGACATCCCAACTGTTCTACTTTTCCTTTTTCGCCGCCTCCTTTATCTGATTTTCACTACTGGCTTATATAGGGTGGAACCTTCTGTCCTGTGTTAATGCTACCTAAACTATAGACCTTTTTCTGCGCACAGTAGCAGAATCGCATATAAACAAAAGTGGATTAACAAAATTGATCTGGGATATTTCACGCTCGGCACAAAGAATTATGTTAGACGCGATGAGTGTTACACCTTGATTCCACGATGCAACTTGTCGCTGGAAAACATGACAACAATCTGTCAGTATTCATTGTCAATATGAACAAAATAGCATTGAATGTTACCAAGATGAATGGCTACATTTTCACAACTAATATATTATTTCATTCATTTTCAATAATTGTAACCATCACCCCATTACTTTTCTTGATTCCTTCAGATTGGAACAATAATTGAAAAATCCAAAACAACCATTCTCTTCACAATAGTGCCACCACATGTTTGTAGTTTGTGGCAACAAATTCACCACAGAAAAAATTAAGTCGCTGCAACTTACCGCAGCAAAAAACTCATGCAACTCGGAAAACTTGCATGAATACAGGCAATTTTCTGGAGTTGCAGCGATGTTAGTGTGCGGTTGGTAGGGTATTGTTTTTTTTTTGACGAAATAACGACATATAAGAGTTCCATAACATTCTGACAAGATGAAGATTAGTTGATAATTCGATATTAGCATCCAAACCTTTCATTGGTAATTCTTATCACTCTCTGCCGAATTAGTATCTATGTGTAGAACATATCCAAAATCAGTCCTCATTTGATCATTTTCAACTGCGTCTGAGGATTTACTGGCAATGAATGCCTCTATTCGTTCTTGGTAATTTTGACCATCTTGTATGAAATTGATTCCTCTGAGTGATACGTGCTTGAAATGAGCATTCATGGGAGATTCTGAAACCCTATTATTATGCTGATGGGTATGCTATTTGAAATAATATCATTAAAATTTCATATAGTAGAAACTTTTTCATTGATAGCAAATTGAGGTCTAGGTATTGTAGTGGTTAGCACGTCCGCTTTAAAGCGGAAGACCAGGGTTCAAATCCCCGCCATGCCACCGTGCTGGGTAATCGCACTTCAAAAGGTAAGACCTCGTTAATCCATTGCACAAGTTTCAACTCCTGAGTTTTGACGTTCGTCAGCTGGTTAACGGAACAAACAATTTTAGAACAAATTTCAGAATAAATTCGTTTGAAAAATTGATCTGCCCGAGGTTCTTCTGAACAATTCAATTTCGAAACAAAGAATTTTATGCGTAACATTGTATTTCGAGAAATTTTAATAAATTAATTATTAATTTTGTTAAATTTGATTCAATAATCGTTGAGGTTTGGAAATGCACAAAATGGGCAATTCTCCTCCTGACGAAAATCAAGTATTTTCAATAAAAGATCATCAATACTAGATTATACCACGAGTCAATAATGAGAGCTATTATTCTCGAGGAATTTTTACGAACTGAGCCGCGTCAGTATTTCGAGAGAATAATAGTCATTAATGCGAGTAGTATACTCTACTTTAGTTACAACTAATTCATTTATCATAAATAAGTGAATTTTCAGTTATATTCTTCTCAATGCAAATACACAAACACTACCTACGCGTTAGACCTTGACAGTTTGTTGTTTGCTTATATCATTTCCATGGTAATATTCAATTCGAGAAATTTTGTGATTGGAGTACAAGAGGGAATAAAGAATATTATTATCCCCCGCCATTATTTCCTGAGGAAATAAAATAACGCATTATACTCCAGAAACCATAAATATAATACTTACATTATATAGTCTTAAATAAAACGCCTCATTTAAAACTTACCGTTTTAACCTTTTCTTTGAAGAAAATATTAAGTACACAAAATAAAAAATGTAATGAAGCATTCGTAATTCAAAGAGTACTGTTCCGATTTGATCATTTGAAACGTCGGCTGCAGATTTTATGGATAATGAAGGACAAAAAATCTCTTGCGTGTATGAGTTGAGCAAAGATAACATATTTCAGGATAGTGATATTCTGTTTATTTCTGTTCCGTGGCATTCAATGACATTCTGTTTTAACAAAGATGGATGAATTGACTATGGTCCTTCTTCTTCTATCATACTACTAACCTCATCTGTAATCTACGCTTTGTAGGCGCTGTTGCCAACAAAACATTTTCAATTTAAACCCCAACGTTTGATGAATCAATTCGACTAGTTTTCGCAATGAATTCAAAAAATTCGTTAATGTAACACAACTTCATTTTGTTCAAATTTGCATTGTTTCCCTCAGATATCTATCGCACTAGCTGAACTCATTTCACTTATCATTACAGGATTCTCCTTGACTTGCCCAACTTGTAGAGGAGCTGATTGCACCCAAGATATAAAACAACTGGAATGTAGCCTGGGTTTTTCACCCTTGCCTTGGGAAAAATCTGAGGAGAAAACTCTATCAGCTGACGCAGAATATAAATGTTTGAGTCTGAAATACGGAAGTGGTGAGTAGTTATTCATTCAGAAAGTTCATGGATTTGTTGTTTCCAAAATTTCCATTGTCATCAAGCAATGCTGTACAACCCAAAAATCATAGTTATTTTCAGATGCCCATCACTAAGAAAGTAATATTCATTCTATGATTTAGAAGACAGTTGCGTGAAGGATTCCATGGTATTACAAAAAAAAAAATTAAAAACATTTTCTACCATTTTCACAAAACACTTCGTTACCGAACACAAATTGGAGACAAACTTTTGTATGAAGTTGATCAGCAGAATCAGCAGGCCGTCACTGTGAAGCTTATCAAGGAATTTTCAGTTTTGTCCGAATAGGGAAAGACTGCAAATTGTGTCAGTAGGTCGAATGGAAAGTCACGAGAATTTGTCAATTTGTGAAAACTATTTTTTATTTGTTCTATAAAGTGCCAAAATACCACATTTTCATCAACAATACCTATAATCCGCAGTACACCACAGATTTTCCTTACTATCACTTTCACATCACGATTATATCTGAGATGAAATAAATAGAAAAACTATATCGCTGTGAAGCTCAGAAAGTTTGAATATGATGAGTGGATTTTCAAATTATCTAATCCAACACAACTGACATTCATTTTGAATTGCCAATAACTGTTTTGAGTCTATTTCAGATGATGCTGTAACGGAACTCAGGCAGTGCATCGAAGAAGAAATCGACATGGATATTTGCAGTGAACTGAGTAAACACGTGAAAGTTAGGGAGTGTTTTGTATCCAAAAATAATTTGGAAGGTTCGGGAGAAGATACAACGCCACATTCAACCACCTCAGAAAAAAGTCCTTCAACCCACTCAGAACCAAGTCCTTCAACCACCTCAAAAACGAGTTCTCCAGACGATTCTCCGACTGGCCCAACGCCGAAATCTTCATCAGAGACAACACCGACCTCTCCGACTGAAGCTTCTACGTCCAAACCAAGTAGCTCTATTTCTGCACAATCGTCAATATTGACATTATTGATGGCTGTAATTGTATGGATTCACCTGTGAACCATTATAGGAACAAAATAATTGTCGAATGAAATTTTAAAATCATATTACTGAAACTGGAATTTTTGTTCCAAATTTCACTGTTTCTATTTGGTATTCATTAGGGCTTTTTACTGAAGCTCGAGGATGATTCACTTTATTCATGTTGTAAAACACTATCACAAAATTTGATAACAGTTGTTTGGAAAATAATAATGAAGTTATATGACATAATAAAATGGGGGAAGGAGATTGTTTTATAACTCATCGAATGTACACATATTTGACCGTTTCCTTCGAATTTCATGTTAATCGATTTTTCGGCATTCATGAGTAATCCAAAATCATATCATTGTTCTGTAATGGAAATTGTATGTCTGTTGGTCTTTCCAAAATGAGAATACAGTTGTATTTATCTAACGGATATTTTTTTTTTCGTTAACAACATTGCAGATATTTCCTGTCGTTTCGCTGGATTTGGCATTACCCGATCTTTCCCTAATTCATTCTCAGTACCTTCATAACTACCTTCATGTCCCGAAAAGCTCTACGTGTTTTTGGAGGAAGATGGGATGATAAATGAAAAAATTCGAGATAATTCTTCAAGCTCTTATTTATGCACGCAAGTTCGATCGCTCAACGGTTGACTATATATTTCCAAGTCACCTCAAACATCATTCATCCCCATTTTTTTATGTGTGAAATCTAGTCAAACGAATTGAATCAACACGCCGCTTGAATACAACAAAGGTTTTGTTATAAGATATCCATTAAACATTTCCTCTGGGTACACATATATTTTTTCATTTCAACAGTAATAATCATCATTGCATTGTCAAAGATTATCTATATTAAAAAAATTCAAGCAACATACGATAATGTAACCATCAGAAATTATTCTAATCTATGGAACAGAAGCTAACGATAATAACCATTTTCATGGAATAAAAATTTCGAAATCAAATTTATTTTTCAGATTTAAAAAAATTCCATATGCAATTGCGATCTGGTATGACATAAAACTTTGTATGCACCACGGGTAACAGTGGATGTATATTATTATGCCCTGCCCTAGGACATCCATCGGGCCAGAAGCGTTTGGCTTTGTAACCAAAAATATTTTGAATGGTTTTATTTATAGTTCTACCTCAAGTATCGGCATCTTGAATATTATTTCTGTCATTCAATTTCACTTAGGTATGTTGTATGTTTCTTTTTTATTTCTGTGTCCAGCCAAATAGTTTGCTTTGTTTTCAAAACGTACCCACGAATGAAAGTCAGCTTTTAAGTATAATGCTTGATTGATCAACAGGAAAACTATTCCTGCATTGGTTTAGTCACTTTTTCACGGGTGATCTATGGATTTTAGCTTTCTCTCCATTTACTGTCAATCTCATTTTTTGTTTTGTTCTTCACTTACGAAACGAAGACAAAAACTATTTTCATTTTGAAAGATAACCAATACGGTCAACAAACTATTTTAATATAGAAATATTTTTAATTTAACACAAAACATCGAATACTAAAGTAAGCTCATTCATTTTGAATATTGTAGAACGGTAAGAGGTTCGTGGATGAACTGGACCTTGTGCTTGCTTGGGCCATGGAGTGAACATTATGTCCGCATGGTTTTCGGAGGGGGGGTAATAAAGAAAGAAATAAAGAAACATTTTTGGATTTTTGGGAATAATGCTCTTCATGTGAATCAAAATCAGCATCTCCAAGCGGGACATTATTATTTTAGCCTGCTTGAGGAAGGTATTGTATAGCGAAATACGCGTCGAGGTTTTGTAAAACCATTGTCGGTGAGAATGGATTTTCATCGCGTATCGGCCAGTTCAATTCAATCTCTGAATTCAATCATTCTTTCATCAGAATTCATTTCCTTAACTAGATTCAGGTTAATTTAATGCTCGGACCCTTCAATTTTATTTGCAAGAGGACAACATCTTCCGCACATATTCTCAACTTTGCCACTTAACCCTCGAATCTTTGATAGGATCAGAGTGCATGTGATACCCGAATTTTGGAGGTTATCGAATTCTCTTTCTGATGCATTTTAGTTTTTTTCATTTGATGCAGTAGTTCTCGAGAAAACATTGTTATACTAACCCACATAGCATCGGATGTTCAATGGAGATTCATTTCAGGTCCATTATAGATCCAAACGTCCATGGATTCGAAATGGATATCCATTGGATGTACGCTATGGACGTCAACTTGAATATCCAAAAATGTTTATGCAATGGACGTCCAGAGATGGACATTGTTTGGAAATGTGAAACTGTACATCCATTGGACGTCCACTTTCGGACATTAACTTGAGTATATAAAATATTTATCCAATGGACGCCCAGAGTTGGATATTGTAAAACTTTCGGACATTAACTTGAGTATATAAAATGTTTATCCAATGGACGCCCAGAGTTGGAAATGTAAAACTGCACATCCAGTGGACGTACACTTTTGGACGTTAACTTGAATACCCAAAACTATTTTTCCAATAGACGTCCAGAGATGGACACTGTTTGGAAATGTGAAACTGTACATCCATTGGACGTACACGTATGGATTTCGATTTGGATATCCAGAAATGTACATTCACTGGACGTCTAGATGTGGACGTTACTTGAAAATTTGGAACTGTTGTAAGAATTTTACACAATTATTTCTGATTTCTCACAAAAACAGTAATAATTTCATTGATTATGTAAAATTTACATAGCTTCGGTTTTGAGAGAAAATTACCAATTGATTCTGAATATGAATAAAATATATTCAAATTACGCGCCAATCGTTTCGCCCCCAATTGAGAATAGCACAATAGCGCCAAAAGCACTTCGTGTCGGTAGTGGCACAGCATACATAACAATTGCTGTGGTAGTGGGTAGTGTATTATTGTATCTGTATTGGACGCTGGGAGCTTTCATTTTGTACGAATGTTGAGTTTTGTGTATTCCGATCTGTATCATAAAGCAGAAATAAGCTATATTGAAGGTGAGTGACTATTTTCAGTGAAAGTGAGGTTATACCATACTTTTCAGTGTACATCTTAAAAAAATATTAATCGTTCGTCTGATCAACCTAGAAATACGAACTTGCATATTTCAAAAAGGGTCCAAGTTGCAATAAATAAAGAAAATCAGTGGTGGAGCAGTTCCAGTATTCAACAACTGCACTGATTCTTTGCAGTCATGTTACGGTTCGTAAATTCACAAAATATACTTTTCGAATTCACAGTCACCCAATACTGAATCACCCTATAAAAGTAGCATCTGTCGATGAATACGCTCAAACCTAGATTATGAAAGGGCACATAGGCAACCAACATCTCCTTGTTGTCTCGATACCAAAATTCGGATGATTATTAAAAATTAAATGAATAACGATTAGAATCATCTTGAAATAATTCGATTCCGAATATTTTGGCTCTCAACCGCGACCTTTTGGCCATATTTTCTTCATTCGTGATTAATTATCAGAATATAAATATTTGAAAGCGATGGTATACCTCGCAGGCGTTTTGTTTACCGTGAACAATTTTTAAATCGCACTCGGTTAACGGGCGCATGAAAAGGAAATGCTGGATTGGGATTACTACGCGCTGAAAAGTAGTTCTAGGTTTCAACTTCACCAATCGATTATAAAACTGAATATTTATCAACATCGAGTCTTCAGCATCTTCAAGCAGAAGATATCACAATTCATAGGTTACCATACAGAGAATGTGGGTTAGTTGTTGTGTATATATTTTTTTTCCTTGAAAGTTTTTTTGATAACGAATTTGGTTCAGCGAAGTCATGGAAAAGTATCAGTTGTTCATTGAATTGACACAAAATAGTTTTCCGAACTTTGATGTGCTGATTACCTTTGGTTGGGATATTTCTTCATCGAGTTCTTTTCGCGGTTTGTGCTATAGGTACCTACTGCGTAACGTGTTATACAAATATTTTGGATATGGGAAAACTTGAGTTGGTGCTCAATCTCCTTCTTTGAATACGCTGAAATCTCCATACGAAAAGCTTACACAACATCTGAAGTAAGTCCATGAAAACCCTAATTCTAAGTATGGGGGCAACTTTTCCTAACTAGTTTTTATTTTTATTCAGGGCTTTTCATAACCACCACGAAAAAAATCATCGTGACTCAAGTAACCTGGGAAGGTTCTAGAAATCGGTAGATCTTTGGAATCTCAACGGGCGTTGTTCCGGTCTCATTGGTTTCAAGATTTCACAAAACCAACGGATTTCTATCTGGTGCTCATCTGATATCTTGAGCTCCATTGGAAAAAGATAAGTTTTATGTTTGTATTGTTTTCGTCCACAAGACGGCGGTTCCAGGGCGTTACAATTTTGTTTCCACATAATTGTTTCCATTGAACTGAGCAGTGCTTCACGGAAAACTATTCAATGGCCAGTTTTCCCCCTTCATTTCTTAAATTTACAAAAAGAGACATTTCATGTGTTAGCAACTAGTTCAGAAATGTGATATTGCTAAAACCTAAGACATGCATGCATGAACAAATTTGTTAACCGAGGTATAGATCTATATTGAGGTAATTACCGATCAAGAAGCTTCTGTAAATGAATTGATATATCTTTATTATTCCATATTGAGGTTTACAAATTATAAGAGAATAATAATAAGGTGCAGTAGGTACCTAATTTGCTGAAATCAATATTATCGGGTGTTCTTTTGAATTAATGTGCTTATATACAGGGCGATAATAAATTCCATCGCAAGGTATAATCTTTTGTTTTATATTTGGTTTCGTCGGACATTCGTACTCGAGAGAACTTGCTATTTCGTGATTTTTTTTGTGAGTTTCATGACTTCACTACTGATTTGGCTTAAATCACGTGGCGCTCTTTTCTTTTCTTTGTTCAAACTAATACTCACGCCCACTCTCTGAGTTAGTCGGCAGCCAATCAGTGGTCGAGTTCTGATGAATCCTTTTTTTTGCAATCATAGCCACGATCAACGTAACTATACGTTACAGTCACCAAAGTATGATAGTCCTTCAACCAGTTCAGCTTTATATTCTGATCACGGTAGAATTAGTTCTAACCCTAACACAAATGCGACTGTTATGCTACTGATGAATAATTTGATTCAAAAAATATCTCTTCGACAGATAATGAGTCCTGTTACCATTTTGAAATCAATAGTACTAGTCATGGCCATGCAACAAAATGAAACTATGTCGTATTTAAAATGTCCACAAATGTCTGTCAGTTATTATCAACCTGAAATCCATAAATTTTTTCACCATCTCAGATTGCTTTTAGTGTGAACTTAAACTCTCAACTTTTTTACAGAAGCTGCTAAATTACCTAACATCACTGAGAACAAGAAAGTACTTAATTGAAGAAGCTATCATGAGATGGCTCAGAAGAGCAAAGGAGAGAAAATAAAATTTTCCATACATGTATTGACATGAAATAATTTATTAATTTTTAGGAAAGATTGAGTTTTTGTTGAATTTCTTCCCCAGAATTTATTCTTTAATTTTTAGTATAATAAAAGTTGTTTGTGTAGAAAAAAACTGAAAATATAAATGTTAAACTTATGAATATAGTCAGTATTATTAAGTTTGGTTTCTTGCCAAATATATAAGAAACATTGTTATATCGAATGGGTTAACTTATATTCGAAAGAGGTTTGTTTCTAACTTCGTTTCATTCATTCATCATTGAGTTATAGTATATGTAAATCAAGTCGGATGTGATGATTCACCTATGTGTGCGCTGACTAAACGGTTCGGTATAGACGAACATTATGTTCACCCAAAATGTTGGTCTCTATCAGTTCTACAAAAAAGTCTATGGTACTATATATAGCTAGCTTTCATATTTGAATCACTACAATGGTTTTTTTGTTAATTTATACATATAAAATGAGACCTAACTTCCATTCATTTTTAGGAAACATCAATATTTTTGTTGAAATTTTTCTCTTCAGATTCAATTCTTGTTTTATATACAGTAAGAAGTGATAAATATATTTGAATATATTGTGCCATTTTCAATTATGAATAGTTCTACTTTCACCCAAATAGCACAAGAAGGTCCAATGGATGTCCACTGGATGTATGTACGATCTTCCAATGGACGTCCATATGAGATTCATGAAACATCCACTGGACGTACTCTTGACATCCAGGGACCAGGACTTTGGACATCCAATAGAGGTCCATAATGAACGTCCACTGGACGTACATTGTATATTCAATGGATATCCATTGTACTCAATATGTCCGATGGATACCCATTGAACATACAATGTACGTTCAGTGGACGTTCATTATGGACCCCCAGTGGATGTCCAAAGTCCTGGTCCCCGGATGTCAATAGAACGATAATTGGATGTTTCATGTATCTCATCTGGACGTCCAGTGGATGAACGTATAGTCCATAACGTACATCCAGTGGACTTCCATTGGAAGTTCTTGTGCTATTTGGGAACAAGCCAAGATTGGTATTAATTTCTATCAACTTTTATTGTTTGAATTGTTTTCATGGCAATTATTCGAGAAAAAAAAACAAGTTTTCCGAAGTGTTTGATACTGGTTCTTTTAGATACTGACGAACCGCAAGGTAATAGTGAGGAGTTGCCCCATCTTGTTGGAATGTCAAATCATTCGCACTGCAACGCTCATCATTATTTGCAAGAATTTCTGTCGACGCGGGATAGATAGTTTCTTCCAGCAATTCCAAGTACATTGATCCAGGTCTTAGATAAAACCCGTATTACCTACACGATGATAAATATTGATGAAAGTGAAACTAGCGTATCTTTAGATTCTCAGATGATAATTGTTCTGAACTTGCTTTCTCGAGAACTACTGCGCATCCAACTGAGAAAACTATAAAGCGTCAGAAAGAGAATTCAATGACTTTCAGAATGCGGTATCACATGTACCCTAATCCCATTGAAGATTTAAAGGTTGGAGCTATCTCCTCCGAGGTTGAAGTTGAGAATATGCGCAAAAGATGTCCCACTTGCAATAAAATTCGAAGGGTCAGAGCACTTTTTTTCGAACGATGAATATGAAAAATAGGCTTCGTTTCGTTTTCGCTGGACCACCCTGTATATGTATTCTCATTCGCTATTCATTATTTCAGTTTAGATTGTTCCGATCTCGAAGTTTTTTGACGGGTGTCGATAGATTTGATTATATATACATTGGAAGTTCGAACCAACAAATACTTTTGCATAGTTGCATTCCAAAATTTATGATGGTCATACAAAAACTGATAAAGGTTTGAGAGTATGGGTATTGAAAACTAGGGTAAGCTGTTTATCATGATTCGAGATATAAAGCGGGTAAAATGCGGTATATGCCCTTTGTCACCATTCATATAATTTTTACATTTTGTTATTTATAGACCATCCAATGCATCGAGCAACTTCGTATCACGAACATCCTTGATCACCCTCAGATTGTTTTAGCTAATTCTACGTAATTGATAACCGTCGATGCGTGCAGGTCGTATCGTATAACAGGCTAATCTAAATCTAAGTTTGAAAAGTGATGTAAAATCCAAAAATCTTTTGGTGACATGTATTGTGATTAACCAAACCTTAAGTGATAGAATACCATGAAAAAAGTTCACCATTTGGTCGAAAGAAAGGTATGTCAAATTGTTTACATTCAGTGATAACAAAAAGACGATATTCGGGTACCTATCTTCGCGGTGAATAAATGAAATGAAGAGCAAGTGCACTGGAAAATGAGTAATCTAAGCAATAAAGTAGAAAGTTGAAAGGAGCATACTTACTGAAAACAAAGTCGGTTCAAAATCAAATCTCCAACAAAGACAGTTGCGTAAATTAGACAAAATAACAAATCAAACAAAATCATAACAATAAACTACACCAGCCCCATCCATCCACCTATAGATGAACAATATATCAGCGATCCATATCGAGAATATTGTATACATTGCCTATAGCTAGCTTTATATACCTACCGATAGATGAACATTGGACATCATCACTTCACAAGGAAAACAAAGTACACAGTGGAATAGTTTGCGAAACGAATGCAAAAACCCAAAACATGAGTGGAAATAAGGAAATCACTCTGGAAGATGTTATGAACCACATGAAACATTTCAACGAAAAACTTGATCAGAAAATAGGACACATTGAAAAGAATCTCCTTAGCCTATCACAGAAAATTGAAAACAAATTCGAAAAAATTGAAAATCAACTAATCGAGGTAGAAATTGAAAATAAAACATTGAGAAAGAAACTGAAAGAAACTGAGAGGAAAATAAAATCGAAAAATCTAGTATTCTATGGACTGAAAGAACAAGATAAAGAAACTACTGCTCAATTGATCTCAAATATCACAGAAATAATACAAAATAAACTGGAAATCAGAAACCTTTGCGAACAAGATATTAGCAACACTTTTCGTCTGGGGAAAAAAAGCACTACAAAAACAAGGCCTATATTAGTTGAGTTCCTACGCAGTTCTCAAAAACAGGAAGTTTCAAAAAATCTCAGGAAGCTCAAAGGAACAGACATATCAGTCAGTGAGGACCTCAGTCAAGAAGACAGGGAGATAAGAAAAATACTAGTAGAGAAATCGAAAAAACTTAGGGAAGCAGGACGAAACACCAAAATTAAGGACAACATCTTAATGATCGATAGTGAAACATTCAGTTTCGAAGAAATACTAAATCAAAAACATTTACACCAAAATGCATATTTCTCACCACCACAGAGAAGACTGACAAATAGCGAACCGGCAACACCAGTAACCCAAATAGAAGAAGAAGAGTTTTCTGGAGAGGAAAAATTAAACGTGGCAAATAAAGAGGAAGAAAAACCCGAAAAATATAGACCGGAGACCGAAACCGATTACATTCATCAAAGAGAAAACCGAAAACCCATAACTTTGAACAAGAAGACAGAAGAGGAAAAGAAGAAAAAGCATACGAAGTCTCCAGAAAAAAGTGAACCCACACCAAAAAAGAAAGAACAAGTATTGACACGCACAACAAAGACCCGATTAAATCGCCTCCTAAGCGGGTCATAAAAATTACGAATAAACATTTTTTTCCCCATCACTGCTTTTGAACTTTATCAATTTATATATTAATCTCACACTATTTATAAATAATTTGTTGATTCTTACTATCATGATTCATTCCATTAACACTAACTCTTCATCATAACTCTTATATAAAATCTTATCGATTCATGTATACCTACCCATAAAACTACTACTATTTATATATTGTATCATTTCATACTACTATTATAGAAAGTATTTCATATTCATAACCCTATACAATTTTTAAAGTAATGGACCCCTACCTACGAGATTTCAAATACTTACAAATTGAAACTAAACTATTCGATTCAATGGAAGCATGTAAAGATTATAATGATGATAGAAGTAAAATAGTTCCAATTTTCCATACTAATATCAGGAGTATTGCAAAAAACTTCGAGGAACTACAAGTTTACCTATCAAAGATCTCATTTGACTGTATCTGCCTCACAGAAACATGGAAAATTGAAAATATAGATAACTTTAACCTAGATGGATATGACCTGTATTACAATCATGGATCGTTCAATCAGAACGACGGAACAATTTTATACATAAAGAGCAATGTTGATCACGACACAAAAAATGTAAATATAGGATTGATTAAAGCCTTACAGTGTAAAATGAACATAAATGGAAGTAAAATTTTAACCACAGCACTATATCGCCCCCCCTCTCAGAATGTAAATGACTTTCTAGATGACCTGAGAGCATACTTGGAGAGGCTGGAATATGCTGATTATGTTATATTTACCGGGGACATTAACATTGACATCTTGTCAGATAATGATGTTTCGAATGACTATTTAGACATCTTAAGCCAAAATGGATTTCATTCTTTAATCAATAAATTCACCAGAGTATAAAATGAGAGTAAAAGCTGTATTGATCATATTTTCTTAAAAACAAATTATATTGAACACAATCCAACGGTACCTGTAGTTCTGCGATCAACTTTGACCGATCACTTTGCAACGCTAGCATTCATAAATGATACACAAGAAAAAAATAAAAAATTCACTCAATCAAAAAAAGAAAAAGTTGTCGTTAAAAAGATGAATTTCGAAAAACTAAAAAAAATTATTGAAGAAACAAATTGGGAAAACTTTCACACGACAAATGACGTAAATCAGTGCTGCAATATAATCGTAGAAAATTATCAAAAGGCTATAGAGAAATCAACAAAACAAATTGAAATAAAAATAAATGAAAAAAGAAAAGAATGGATAACTAACGGCTTGATCAAATCCATAGAAACTAGAGACAAAATGTTTCAAAATACGTTACGACATCCAGAAAATGAAGAACTCAAAAGACAATATAAAACTTACAGGAACAAAGTCAACTCTATGATTAAAATCCAAAAACAAACCTTCTATAGACAAAAAATTGAGCAAAGTGCAAATTGTAACAAAACATTATGGGAAATAACTAAAAAAGTAATGAACCCTAAACGAAACAAAACCCAGATTAATGAAATAAAAATAAATGACGGTACATTAACAAAATATAAAAAAGAAATCGCAGATATTTTTAACAAATATTACACTGATCTAGGGAAAAATATGGCAAGCAAAATTATCACTCCTCAAAAGACATTCAATATTGAAAAATCAGTCCACTCAATCTATTTAACTCCTACGGACGAAACCGAAATCAAAGGATATATATCAGATTTAAAAAACAACAAAGCACCTGGTATAGATGGCATAACATCAGAAATGCTTAAAATAACAGTAGACACTATAGCTCCCCTACTGACAACACTAGTGAACAATATTTTTCAAACCGGCGTATGCCCTAAAAATTTCAAAATATCAGTTATAAAACCCCTCTTCAAAAAAGGGGATAAAAACCACGTTGAAAATTACCGGCCGGTATCCCTAGTCTCTACATTATCAAAATTTTTGAAAAGGCGTTCAAGTCAAAATTAGTGCATTTCCTCAATAAATACAAGTTACTATCCAATAAACAGTACGGTTTCAGAGAAAAAATGTCCACAAATGATGCAATAGCCTTCCTCACAGAACAAATATACTAAGAGCTCGACAAAAGTAAACCATCAATATGTGTTTATATAGACCTAGCAAAGGCCTTTGACACAATTTGTCACAAAGAAATATTGGAAAAACTTGAGAATTATGGTATCAGAGGTATTTGCCACACTCTTCTCCACGACTATCTCCACGGGCGAAATCAACATGTTAAAATTGATGATGTTCTAAGTGAACAAAGAAAAATTCAATATGGCCTACCACAAGGCACAGTACTAGCTCCACTTTTATTCATTATATTCGTTAATGACATGTTGAAACTTAAGAGGGAAGGGACTATAGTTTCGTTTGCAGACGATACAGCACTTTTTTACTCTGGAAACTCTTGGGAAGAAATAAAAACTGTAATAGGAGAAGAAATGAGGAATCTCAAAGACTGGTTTGATGCAAATCATTTGACTATGAATATCGAGAAAACTACATTCGTGCCCTTTTGCTCATATACAAACTCTTTACCACATTTTTCTGAAATAAAAATATTAGATACCAACTTACATATACAAATAAGTTATGAAACAAAATATTTAGGTGTAACAATGGATTCACACATGAAGTGGAATAGTCATATAAAGAAAACCGTTCAAAAACTAAGGTCACTATTATACTGCTTTAAACAAATATGCAAGACTGTGAAAAACGAAAAGCATGCAAAAATCATATATATTGGAATGATAGAGTCAATTATGAAATACGGAATAATAGGATGGGGAGCGGCAAATAAGACACATATGAGACCACTAATACAAATTCAAAAAAGATTTTTGAAAATACTTTATAACAAACCTCAACGATATAGCACCAATCTCCTCTACCAGAATTCTAAAATCCTTCACATAAGAAAAATATACAGCGAATCCATTTTGAACAATCATTTCAAAAACAGAAATCAAAATGCTAAAATAACCCATCAATATTCCACCAGAGCAAAAACACACGAATATGAACAAGTATCAAGAGCTCAAAAAACCATAGGTACGAAAAGTTTTTCCTACTTAGCCCCCCGACTATATAATACTTTACCTGACAATATCAAAGAAATAAAAAATGCCATAAAATACAGAAAAGAAATAAAAATATGGTTATCAAAGCAGGATGTCAATGTTATAAAAAACTTTATTGATAGCGGACAAATAAATAAAAATAATATAATTTCCTGAAAACAAGAAAGACAACATGAATTATACGTTTTAAATCCTTATGATCTGTGATAGTTTAATCTTCATATTGAGTACACATGTGAAACTTTCTTATACCAGAACTCATTCTGTTTGGAAGTATGTTTATGAATAAATAAATAAAAAAAAAGAGATGGCATGAGGTGAATTAGATTTCCAGGCACACAAGCTGAGGCTTAAGTCATTGAAGTTGAAAAACCTTGTGATTCATCCACTCCACCAGAATCATTAGTTATGAAAAACAAAATGAAATGAAAATTTCATGTTGTAATTTTATCCATTCACCACAAATTATTATTCTTCATATTGTTATCTATGTATTTTAATATGTTTAACCTCATTTACTCATGTCTTAGAATAAGTTATATTTTTATACTCATATATTTACATGTTATCATTTTATATACATTTAATTTGTAACAAAATCACTCACAAGCTGCTGATATTACCACAGCTTCAGTGATCCTTCTGTTTGTTCAATAACAACAACTTTTATTGTATATATTATATTTTAATCTGAATAAACGTAAATTATTGGCCGAAGCATGCTGGGCGACACTGTACTTTTCCCCGACTTTTCTGTGTTTTCAAATTCAAGATTACTTAGGAGTTGTTGTGATTCGAAGATGATACTCTCAGTATCAATTTTCTTCTCCTGAACACGCTAACCTTCTTAGTGAAACGAACGTCAAGTGCGAATAACTTTTCCCCGACTTTTCTGTGTTTTCAAATTCAAGATTACTTAGGAGTTGTTGTGATTCGAAGATGATACTCTCAGTATAAATTTTCTTCTCCTGAAGACGCTAACCTTCTTAGTGAAACGAACGTCAAGTGCAAATAACATCAGTACGAATTGAACTGGTCGCTACTTGACAAAGTTCCATATTTAACTAAAATATCAGTTTCCTGTACGACACTCAATAACAATGGATTTAAAAAACGCAAACGTGTTTCACTATACAATAGCTTCACCAAACAGATTACTATCCTATAACTATTTGAAGCCACGCAGGTCCGACAAAAGGTAACAAAGGTCCTACATCCTCTGTAACGAAAGTCCGATATTAATCCCGTATTTCATTGGTCCTAGTAATTTTTAGAACACAAATTACTGGTTAATTGCTTAGTGTAACTATTTCTAGGAATGGGCTAGATTTAATCCATTGGACGGAAACATATTCAACAACGGTGGGTTATTTACTTCAATCTGTTCATTCAATGAATATTCTGAGTTTTTGCATCTATTGATTTCCAATTTTTTGAGGAGGTTGAGTTTTCAACTTTTTTGCTCACTGTAAGTAGTTCTAGTATTTTTAATAAAACAATTGGATTGGTATTGTTTCTTTCCAACACTATATGAACCAAGTTAATCGTATCATATTTGGCGTGACATTTGGAAATAGATTGTGCACATCGAACGACATAAATTTGGAATTATCCGGAAGGGTTAAATTTTAGATTTTGTCTATTAATTAATGAGAATTCTTCAAATCAAATTCAGGATGAAAATTACAATATTTTTGTATTATCATAATTGATTTTTCTTGATAATCGTATCGTCGGATCTGCCACGAAGGAATCCACAGGCCCAATGGGGTTATCTCTTTTTTGCAACTTGATTGGGATACATTTTAGAAGGTTGCGAATTCAAAATTGCCGATCTCGTTTTGTCTTCTTCATTAATGATGTGCTGATTCGACCTCAGAACATCTTTTACTTTTCTTTAGAGTTTGGTGGGGTCGTTTTTGAGAATTTGGTAGGTTCCAGTGTCCAAAAATCTGAAGTTCTTTTTACATTTTTTTTTTCACTAATGCCAATAGCTGTATGAAACTCTGATAGTAACTTTCGAAAATTGTTCTAATTAACTGATTATGAATAGCAGTTTTTTCGACTTCATTACTTTATTTCGCATGTGTAACGCTTTCAATGTAATATAGGGAACAATTTGTTTTCCGAATTTCTTCCAGAAACCCAACGAAGTCCTACATTTGTGTTGACAGGGTTGCCGATTCTCAGAATTGTAATATTCATAAATGATAGTATGTTATCAAAATTAATATTCTTATAACTATGTTTTCAATGAATATTTTCGAATAAAATTATAGAATTCAGAATGCTGAATTCAATTTAGCAATTGAGGACATAAAAAAAACAGTTCGGCCTTAAATTTATGATATTCCAAAATCTCAAAAACGACCTCACTAAATTCTATCAGAGGAGTTGAAGATGCTCTGAGCTCAATTCAGCACATCATGAAAGTAGGAGAAAAAGTGATATCAGTAATATGAATCCGCAACTTCCTGAAATGCATTAATTATTCAAGTTCTACAATAGAGACTACTCCATTAGGCCTGTACGATTAATTTGGTTGGGACATTGCTGGAAACAAATTCTACCAATCCAAATCTAAATCAGGGAACACTGGAACTGCTTATAGTGTGCTTTTATTGTCACAGAATTACTTTAAATTCAACGACACGTTCTACTCATCCTGTAATGACCTGGTAATGGAAAACCCACTGAGTCCCCGAATAGCAAAGAAGTTTATGAATGTGTCGTAACGTAAAATCCGCTGTAACCTGTTCATAGAAAAGTCTTTGAATTTGTTTAGTTATGTCGATGACATTTTAGTACGTTTCGAAGGAACAAATAGGCAGTTAATTAGGTTTCTTGATTTCATGAATGGACTTCACTTTTCCATTGTACTAACCATGGAGATGAAAGAAAAAAGTGCAATGAACTTTTTGGATTTGACTATATCAAGAATAAATCACAAACATGATTTTGCGTATTATCGCAAACCAGCCCACACTGACATTGTCATTCACAATTCTTCTCCTCACCCATATCGGCATGAGGCATTCAAAAGTATGATACAAAGAGTGTCGAATGACTCTTTTGACCAAATCAGCACTTTCGAAGTCGCCATGAACAAACTCAATGAGAAAGTAACCTCTCTGGAAAAAGGGCAATCGTGAAAATGCCAACTTAAGAAAAGAAGTAACACATCTCTCCGCAAAAGAGGACAACTTGGAACTTCAAATGAGGGCTACCTTATAAGGACAACGAGAATTTATTTGTTATCCTGAAGAAGATTGGCGAGCACATTCAGTCTCCAATTGCTGAGTCAGATATAGACACTGCATATCGCATTGCTTCCCATCCTTCGTCTGATCAACCCAAACCCATTATAGTGAAGCTATTAACCAAACATAAAAGAGACTCGATTCTAGCAGCCTATAAAACAACAAAGCGGGATAACAATACTCCAGGTTTGGCTTTTGACAATATATCCAAAAAACTCTTCATTAATGAGCATCTCACTAATAGCGTCAAACTGTTACTGAAACAGACAAAGGTAGTAGCAAAAGAAAAGAATTTCAAATATGTATGGGTCAGTAATGGGAAAATTATGGTGGGAAAAGATGATAGATCCAAGGTGCTCACTGTCAGAAACGAAGATGATATCTCCAAGATGCAGTAATCCTCCTAAGTAATCGAACATATTAGTGAACTCCCCATCTTCTCATGGCTTTATCGATGTATTACCAGAACGTTCGTGGTTTGAAGTCAAAATAATCAACGATATATTCCAACACGTTGCTTTTGGATTATGACATAATATGTCTCACAGAATCATGGCTGAACGATACAATACACGACAGTGAAGTGATTTGTGCCAATTATAATGTTTACCGTCGAGATAGGGATTCGAATACCAGCAGCAAAGCAGAAAGAGGTGGTACATTGATAGCTGTCAACAAGACCTTCAATAGTTTTTTAAAAGACGATTGGATATCAAACGCCGAGGATCTGTGGGTAACAATAAACATCAAGTCCGGTGACATTAACTCATTCAAATTTCATGTGTGCTGTGTGCATATACCACCTCCGAACTATCAAGCTTTAAGTCATTTCTGTTCCAAATTAACAAATATTTTAATCACCAATCTGAATGACAGGATCGTGATCTGTGGTGCCTTCAACCTCCGCTCCATTCACTGTAGCCTTGATAAAATAAATAATTGTGTACACCAAGCAATTACACAGATATATACAGCAATTTACTGATCGATACTCTGTCATTCGGAAATTTCATACAATATAATAGTTTCACCAACGCTGTAAGCAATACTCTTGACCTCATTTTCGATAATTGTGAATGTCTACAAAATTCATATATATGCCACTCTCCCCTAGCTCGCGAAGATAAGTTTCATACCACCCTTGAATTTTGTCTAAATATCCCAGAAAAAATCCAGACAAATAGTCTTGAAAAAAATATACGCTTTCAACTACAATAAGGCGAATTACGATTCCATCAACAATTTTCTCACTGGGGTCGACTGGCATAATATGTTTTCAAATATAGATATCGACGGAGCCGTTGAAAAATTTTATGCAACTATTAATGAGAGTGTTAAAAGATTTGTTCCAAAAAATCCGAAAATATGCAAAAAATTTCCTAGTTGGTTCACTATGAGCACGATAAAGGCAGTCAGGGAAAAAACAAATATCACCCTCGATGGAAAAAATATCATAACGATATGGATTACCTCACATTCAAAATTTTACGTGGGCGTTGTAAATATTCAATTAAAAAAGATTACTATAATTATATCACATCTTGTGAAGACAGCATCACTACAGGCCCAAAGCAATTTTGGCAGTTTATTGAAACTAAGAAGAACTCCTCTCTTAACATTACCTCCGTCAACGTTAACGGTGAGGTTGTAACTGATGGTCAAACTGTTTGTGAGATATTCTCGGATCATTTCGCATTATCCTTTAACCAACCACTTAAAAAGAAGAAAAAGATATGTGTCAGTAATAGTTCTTTAAATATTGCCAGCTATTGCATAAATGAAGATACGGTGAGGAATAGGATAAGAAATCTTCCTAATAAGGGGACTGGACCGGATAATCTTCCTACAATATTTATTAAAAACTGTTCAGAAACAATTTCTGTACCACTTCATCTCCTTTTTAATAAATCGTTGAGAGAAGGGCAATTCCCAAATGTCTGGAAACGTGCATTCGTAGTTCCAATTCACAAATCTGGGAACAGACAGCTACCACAGAATTATAGGCCGATATCAAAACTTTGCATTTTAGCCAAGTTATTCGAATCAATTATTTTCGACTACCTCTACTAAGATGTCATAAACATTCTCAACAAACAGCAACACGGATCCATAAAAAAAAGGTCTGTTGAAACCAACCTGTTCGAATACACAGAATATATATTGAGAAGTCTCGATAGCGGGACTCAAGTCGACTCCATTTACACCGACTTCATGATTTCATAATACATTTTGAGCAGAGAGGTTGGAAACTCAACCTTCATGAAAGTTTTCCAAACAAGATAGAGAAAAATTTATTGAATGATCAGATTGAATCGCCTATTGTCGTATAGCGAAACACGTGACGCGGAGATATTTTCGTTTAATGTCAGGTTGGTGTAAGACTCAGTAAGAGTGATTGAGCTCTACCAAAAGTTTCAACTTTTTTCGGAGATAACTTTCACTGATGGACAATTTTATTGAAAGCTACTGGCGACAATAAAGTTCAATAGGTTTCCAAGCCTATAACATAATTACCGATAATCTGTATAGCTAGGGCCATCTGTCATGCTGATAGTGTATGAGAGAGAGATGCATGAATAGTACTGAGAGAATATGAAGAGGAGATTGCCAGAGGAGGGGGATATTTCTTTATTTTTCATTTCTAGTGATAGAAATGATTGCCATCGCATTTATCAAAAGGCAAGCATAGATTACGAAATTATTCATGCATTCAACAAGTGTTTTATCTCGGAATTTGGATTCAGAGATTTTTGCAATTATCATGAGTGAACATGGCCAATATCATCACCAAAACAATGGTAATATTTTTTTCTATTAAACACTTGGTGATAAGGACTAACTGCTATCGATTGTATAATGAGAAATGTATTTCTAAGAGCTTTCAGTATTGGTTCATCGTTTACTGTAACAAGAATACATTCTTTGTATGAGCATGTATACAAGATTCCTTTTTCTTCAGGCATTGTTATTCATCTGCATCAGACAAGGTAAATCAACTTTGACGTGTCTCATGATACAATGTGATCGGAAATGCTTGTAAAAAAGCCGCTCTATCTTCATCCAATATTCAGATGTCAGTAATCACTATTCCTACAAAGTCAAGTATCTCGATGCTAGGAATTACGATCAGTATTAATCTCTCATGAGATCGATCGCTAAAGAGGCTCAAGATTTCTATTTCATGCGGAGAAATACTTCACTTCTCGTCAGCTTCTCATGATCTACAATGCACAGACACCCTGTCTTGGAGTATAGTTCTCTTGTGCGGGGCTCGGCACCAAAATATCCATTGATACTTCTTGATTCTATTCACAGAAAAGCAATTCGTCATGTTGGTCGGGGACTTGTCACTCTTCTATATAGAAGGATAGATATTTCCACGGTCGGTGCTCTTCTGAATTGTTGTCAATCATGCCACCCTTGACATCAAAACGCCTGACCCGACAAATGCGGAAGTCTCACCTCTTTGTTGTGAGCTTGGAGACCTGTCGAACCTCTCTTGCTCAGGGAACTTTATTCGATAAAACAGCTCAACTCTGGAACTCATTGCCGAAGGATGTTTTTCCTGAGGCTTATGACTTCAAAAATTTAAAGTTGATGTTAATTCGTATCTCCGTTGCTAGACTCACTCGGTGTTTTTTGAACATTACAGGGCTTTCCCTGTAATCTGTATATATGAAAATATCATTTCAAATACTTGAATGGAGAGAAAAATTGTACCAGAAAATATCTGTATCACTCTCAATCAATCTTTTAGGGAAAGGATGACGAGATATGAGATTGATGTAAAAAAGTTATGTTCGATAAATTGTAACTGACAAAAAATCAAATTGTCTGTACTTCTAGCCAAACGAGACTGGAAGTTACAAAATGCTTTCAAAACATTTTACCAAACAATGTTACTTGGCTACTAATTGTAATGAGAAACTACATTTACTGCATCCTCAAGATCAATCCATCTGAGATGATTCTTCGAAAAAAAAAAAAGCTGTATCGTCATCAAATGTCAAAACTTTTCCAGTTGTTGCTATAAAAAATAAATCATTAGGATGAATTTAAAAAATTATCAGACCAAGTATGGGCCTCGTGGTACACCATAATCAATAAGTTTGAAGTCACTAGTGTGGTCATTTATTTTGACGTACTGATAATCCTCGAAAATATGTAAAGCATTTACTCTTATGCTGATATCTTCTAGTGATTTCAAATGGAGTGGATGACTGACAATGTCATGTGCTTTAAACAAGTCTATGGAAACAGGGAGTGCAGCTCTGTTTTTGTCCAAAGCAGAATAATACATTCCAGAGGTGAAATCAAGAATTGCATCTTGCATACTCCTCGAAAACCGCATTGTCCATTTAATAGAATATTATATTTTTTTATGAAAACGAAGATAATTTTATTTTCATAAATTTTTCTATAATTTTCGGAAGAGCTGTGCCTAAATATATTGGGGGATATTTTATTATCTCCTTTTTATTTTTTATATTATAATTGGTAGTACCACTGTAATTTTCAGTTCAGTTGGGAAACATCCTTCAGTGGGGCAAGGATTCATGAGAAATACCAAGGAATAATAATGAAATCATTTTCTTGTTTCAAAAGTTCAGTTTTTACTCCATCTAAGCTTGTCACTTCCCAATTTTCCATTGTTTATGTTATATTTGTTAGCTCCAGGGGATTAGTGGACAATAAAAACGTAAAAGTATGTAGTTCCATGTATTGTTGAACTTTGGTTTTTTGACAAAACTTAAAATCCAACACGTATTCATGAGAAATACCAAGGAATAATGATGAAATGATTTTCTTGTTTCAAAAGTTCAGTTTTCACTCCATCTAAGCTTGTCGCTTTCCAATTCTCCATTGTTTATATTATATTTATTAGCTCCAGGGGATTAGTGGAAAAAAAAAAACGTAGAAGTATGTTGTTCCATGTTTTGTTGAACTTTGGTGTATCAAAATTGGGAGTGTTAGATTATTTTGAAAAATCAATCGACACAGTCGATGGACATACTTGGCGACTGGCGTAAAATCGAATCATTTTTTGAACATTTCGTTCAGGCCAGTCTCAAACTACCTACACAGAAGGTTCTGACTGGCACCTGTCAGAAAACAACTACTCTCCTTACTAATACCGCGAAGGGCATCACATTATATTCAATTGGTGCCAGTGCAGGTTTTTCACAGAAGGAAATCCTGCCTTTGCTTTTGGCGATACAGATGAAGGAGCTGATTTTCAATTATTGGGACGGACACACTTGCAGACCGGTTTCGGGCTATTTGGCCACTCGTCAGTACAAAGTAGTGTTATTTCCGACTGATCGTCTATGATTTCTTCTTCAATATTTATATGTTCTATCTAGTTTACCCCTGCTTATTTCTATATTGTCTGTGATTACTTCTGAGTGTTTAATTATTTGGATTGCTGAAAAGGTTTTGAAACAACTCATTCCTTGTATTGATAGACGTGATAATATCATTTGATAACCGTGTTTCTCCTTATTCACTCTATTTTTGATGATGACACTCTTATGGATCTTCTTCAATGCGAAAATTGTTTCTTCGAAGAAAAACTATCAACGGATATACACCCCGAAGAAACAATCTTCGCATTGATGAAGATCTGTGAAAAACATCGAATTCTACACTCCACCTGAATGGGCAGAGTATATTAGAAAGCGGTAATTAATAGTATCAATCGATAAAAACAGATCAAACATCCCGTGAGAGAGTCCAGGGTCCGACAAATATTGAGAGAGAATTCTTATGAAAGATTGAGTATCTCTGACGCAGAATATTCAATTGAAGTAAATGCTTTGTCTTGCTTGGTTATTCCGTGAGAGGGGTAACCAGGACGGTATTGACATATATAATGGAAGTCGAAACGTCGAACGATCGAAGAAAAAACATCAACGGATACAAACCACAAAGAAACGATTTATATATATATATATATATATATATATATATATATATATATATATATATATATATGTATATATATATATATATGTATATGTTGTTGTTGAGTTCGGGTTGAACCGCGTCTGGAGTTTTGTTCTCGACGTTTCGGCTCCGATTTTGGAGCCATTTTCAAGAGGTGAATGTGACTTCACGCTGAGGTCTCAATCTGCCTACTCCTCAGGTGTTGTCACAGGGGGCAAGGGTTTGTGACTTGACGCCGGGGCCTCAATCTGCCTACTCCCCAGGTCTCGTCACGAGTTCTTTCTAAGGTCTCAATCTGCCTACTCCTTAGATCGAACTGAGGTATCGAGGGATGTTGGGTAGGATTTATAGCAGCGGGTGCTACTAAAGGACCGTCGGATGTCTTGGTGGGGACTGGGCATCTGGAAATTAGGGGTTTCCATGCAGTTGGAAGTCTCTGGCCGTCGTCACGTTTATTTAAGCAGGAAGGTCGCTTCTCGATTTCGATGGCCTCGCGAATTATACGAGCTTGTAGTGTTTTTGCTGTGGCGATGGTCTTAGTGTTCGCAAAGTCTATATTGTGTCCTGTCTCTTGATGATGTTTGGACAGAGCTGAAGATGGGTCTGATTTTCGGACAGCAAGTTGATGTTCGTATACTCTACTTGTCACACGTCTGTTGGTCTGGCCTACATATGTTCTATGGCAATCAGAACATGGTATTTCATATATACCCTGTGATTCGTTAACAATTTTGTCCTTGGGGGAGCGGAGGAATGTGGAGATTTTGTTGCTGGCTGTAAATATCGTTTTTATGTCCTGTTTTTTGAGAATTCGACTAATTTTGTCAGTAACACCTTTAATGTAGGGAAGAAAAGCTTTGTGGGGAACGTTGTTGTCTGTTGGGTCTCTGGGGATGGAATGAGAAGTTTGATGGCGGCGGATGGATCTGTCAATTTGATGGTCTGTGAATCCATTTTGAAGAAGGGCTGATTTGAGTTGGGCTAGTTCCTGTGGTTTGTTATGGAGGTCTGTGAGGTTGATGGATCTGTGGATGAGGGAATTCACAACGGAATTGGTTTGTGCTGGATGATGGTGGGAGTTTGCGTTAAGGTATCGGTTTGTGTTTGTTGGTTTCCTGTAGACCGTGTGGGTGAAGGAGTCATTGGTTTTTGTGATGAGGACATCTAAGAATGGAAGGGAGTTATTGCTTTCGATTTCCATTGTAAACTTTATATTTGGGTGGAGGTCGTTAAGGTGATCAAGGAAATTATGGAGAGTTTCGGAGCCGTGAGGCCATATGACGAAAACGTCATCTACGTATCTGAACCAGCAAGAGGGTTTGTGGTCGAACGTTTCAATGGCTTTAGTTTCGAAGTCTTCCATGAAAAGGTTTGCAAGGACTGGTGAGAGGGAAGAACCCATGGGGGCGCCTTTCACTTGTTTGTAAAAGGTACCTTGGAATAGGAAGTATGTACTGGACATACAGTGACTGATGAGGTTGAGGGTGCCTTTGGAAATTTGGTGTTTGGTTTCGAGAATGTTCAATGTATCTGATAAAGGTATATTTGTGAATAAGGACACTACGTCGAAACTCACAAGGATGTCGGACTGTTGGATATTGAGGTTTTTGAGGATTTCAATGAAGTGGAAAGAATTTCGTACATATGACGAGGACTGTTCTGCAAGGGGTTGGAGAGTATTTGCAAGGTGTTTAGCAAGATTTTGTGTTGGAGAACCGAAAGCACTGACAATGGGGCGAAGAGGAACGTTGGGTTTGTGTATTTTTGGGAGACCATATATGCGAGGTGTGCGTGAGGATTTTTCCCGGGGGATGAGAGCTTTCTTGGTTTCGGTAGGGATATTGGAGTTGTTGATGAGGGTCCTGGTTTTCTTCTCAAGATAGGTCGTTGGGTCTCTGTCGGTGGGTTGATATTCAGGTGAATCGAGTGGTTTACTCATTTTATCAACATAGTCAGACGTGTTTAGGATAACTGTGGCGTTGCCCTTGTCTGCTGGGAGGATGATCAGGTCTGGGTTGTTGTGGAGACTTTTCAGAGAATGTCTCTCTGCCGGTGTGATATTGGATTTAGGAAGTTTTGCCCTCCTGAGGGTGGTGGCGATGTCTTGTCGGGTTTCTTCGGCTATCATTTCAGGAAGGTGAGTGATAGCAGATTCGATTTGGGTGAAATCGAATCTGCTATGAGAACGTTTCTCAATATCTATTGCTTCGCGAATTATGCTATAGTGGAGTGTTTTTGCTGTGGCAATGGTCTTCGTGTTGTTGAAGTCAATTTTGTGTCCGGTTTCGTGATGATGTTTGAAGAGAGACGAGGTCATGTCCGAATTACGCACTGCTGGTTCGTGCTAGTAGGACCTGTTCGATACTTGTCGGTTCATCTGTCTTATGTATGTTCTCGGGCAGTCGTGACAAGGAAGTTCAAATATTCCTTGTGAATCGTTGGTATTTTATCTTTAGATGAGCGCAAGAAAGAAGATATCTGATTGTTTGTTGTGAAAACTGTCCTGATGTCGTGTTTTGTCAGAATTCAGCTCACTTTATCAGTGACTCCCCAAATGAAAGGAAGCCAGGTTTTCCGGTGGTTTGGGATGCGAGAGGCGGGTTTGTTGGCGTTGAATGGTTCCCTGGATCTGGGGATAGGAATAATCGTTTTGCAGAAAGGCCGATGGGAGCTTTTTCACTATTGGCCTCCATCCTAGTAGCGGGAATTCGGTCTTAGAAGTTTAATTGGTATCGTCTCGAATGTCCTGCCGTGCCTCTGGGAAAGAAGGTGATTGTGGGGCTTGTCTGGGTATTGCACCCGTACTTTATTCGCTTCTCTGCTGATTTCAGACTCACCGGTCTTCCACCTCTATTGTCTCCAACTACGTTTCTGACTGGGTTCCATGTACGCGGTTGAATTTCTGCTACCCTAGTCCCCCTATCATGCCTAAGAGAATCTGATCGAGCTCGACTCTGATTGGTTTTTCACAAGAATAAGAATTTCTTCCTAGATGTGCGGAGGTTTGGCCCTAAACCACCGTTCAAATGTACACTTCAGGCCTGGCACTCGCTCTGCTTATCTACTGTCGAAATTCTCATGTTCTCAAATCTTCCTTGGTTCATTATCAGTGTTGTTTTCTGCAATTCAAATTCTTCTCACTCAACAATAAAACGCCAGTTTCTCTCATAAGGTCCGTTCTCAGCCCCACCTCGAATCAATTCAGAATAGGTTGAAGTTTTTTCCTTTTTATCCTAGCTTCCTCGTCAGCGTTAGCTCCTGCAGAATCTTCTTTGAGTAGGTTAGAACCCGAAATTGTCAACCTAGTACAAAATTAAGAAACGTATTCGTTATGTCGTTGAAAACAAATTCCACTGATTTTCGCCTGGTAATTTGTATGAAGTGAATTTTTTTATGAATTTATTCTTGACATGTAATTTATTGTGTCCAACTGCTCATCGGATTTAAAATAATTATGGGCGTCACCCACGAGCTTGAATTTGAATAAATGGAGGGTTCCGTCCTCCGACCAATTATCCAGTCTAGCACGCAACTCAATTGTCTCAAAATACCTCACAACTTCAATTCCTGAAAAATCATCTATGGTTGCCGTGATCATCCCTAGCGAATAGTGGGTTGACCCTCTAACAGATGTAGATCCGAGATTGGGTATGGGTGTAACCCCTGATACCATAGATTATTTGATAAACTTCGGTAATATTATATAGTTATAGGCACAAATTGGATTGTTTCAAGGGTTTCCTCTCCTATTCTGTACTTCTATATCTCCCTCTGAATCTGCCCTACGTTGATAACCCTAACTGACTCATACCGTATCCTCCACGAACAAAAAAATAAATAAAAAAGAATGTTATTTTTATTTCTCTTTCTGGGCCTTCTTTTTTCCAACCCCTCAAATCAAATAAATCCCACCGCTGCCACCACTATACTAACTCATGGTCTAAGACGATCCCTTCAACTACTTGTAAAATATAATAATAATTATATCCCCCCTTAAGTAAAATGCACTTTACCTGTAAATGGGATCGTTCAGCCGAAAGGAAATGTTTTTTATTGAATGGGGTAGCGCGCTATTTGCTGACACCAGATCAGATGGTACGTGCTAAGAGGTTATTCATGAAAAAAGATAAAAATAAAATAAATAAATATATACAAATATATAAATTTCACTAAAGTCCCTTGATTATAATTTATTTCATGAATAACTCAAAATCATGCTTTATGACTTAGTGCCTTCTGCTTTCAAGTCCACGAAATTTTATGGATAATGAAGAAAAGTATTGTATTTTGACAAAAAATTCATGATCTCCAATCCCAAAAACTCCGCGGTACCAATTAGATTAGAATCCGACTGAATCACAAAACTCATCCGCCATCTTGAATTTTGAAATAACTGAAAACACCACCTCGAAATCTAGTTATAGGCACAAATTGGTTATGGTCATGGTCATGGTCTAATTTATTCAATCATTTCTCCATGTATAAAATAATATAATCGTAGTATCGAAAAAAGTACCCGATTCGTTGTGACCTGAGTTTCACTGATTTGAAATATAATGATAATAATAATGATGTTAACAAAAAATACTTTTTTTGTGATACAGGTATACTGCGTACGGCAGCTCTTCCTCGATAAGCACTTTGGGTTTAAAAATTTATACTACAGTATTTGTAAAATTCAAAGGTGTAAAAAAATCTTGTTAATGGGCGCCACACAGCCCTAAAAAAATTAAAGAATATGAGATAAGGTCGGCTGTGCCACCAAATCATGTAATAAAGTTGTTGAAATCCCAGCAAAAAAATGAGTTCTGATATCTTCTGAGACTCTGTATAATATTCACAAACCCTGGCTATGAAATTGAACGGAGGTAGAAAATAAAATCAGATATGCACTCCAATGTGTCATTCAATGAGGTATATAAAAATTCAATTGGTAGATGTATGGTCTCGATCTTTAGAAACAATTTTAGCTTCAGGTTCAGATAAAGAAACGTAATTAATCAAGCGAGGAATCAAGTTAATTGTAACAGAATATCACCTGTGAAGGATTGTGTATACAGATTGTAATATTACCACCTTACCAGAGTATACTCAGCTTAGGTTCACAGAACGTTAGACATCAACCTCATATAAGAATGTTAAGTGAGTATAATCATTTGCATCAATCAGGGAATAATCCTCATTCAATAAGAAAGTAAAAAAATAATGTAGTTTTTAGTCAAACACAAGGAATAAGATCCGTTCGTAATACCTAGATGAAATTATTATAGATATTTGATATGGTAAAATGATTCAGTACCTTCAATTTTGAGCATTAAGTAATACGTGATCAAAAAAATATATATGACTGATAAAGTGTATGAATTTGCCTGATAATCTTTCTCGCTTGATGGTGGAAGAAGCTGCAATTTTCCTCTATCTGGTCAGGTGCAGCACATCAATGGAGTACGTATTTTTCTGACAAAGAATGGACGTGGACTTCGCATGGACGTGGACAATTGACATGGATGGAGCAAGGTCTATACAAATCCCTAGCGTGGAAGGAAAATATCATTCCCTTGCGGAAACCCAAAAAAACGTTGAACTCTATCGAAGTAGAAAAGCACTTCTCCAAAAAATCCCAGTTGAAGAAACTCCAAAAAAACTTATCTTGACAGCCTCTCCATTAAACCCTATAAAAAAAAATCCTTGTTGGAAAAGTATCTCTGAATCTATCGATTATCCAGAGTATAATAGAGAAAACCAATGAAAAAATACTCATATATTGACATTCTCACCTTCCTTGAAGAAGGGTTACTTAAATCAGCAAAAAGACCAGAGTGAAATGGCGTCACTCGTTTTTTCTGAAGAAGTGGTGGTTTTCAGCACAATCTGTGGGTAGTGCAGCCTTTCATGGAAATCTCAGCAATCAGAAGCAGAAGTTATATCCGGAAAGGTTTTCGATCAGATTGATGAAAATCGCACCATGCAGCTCACCACTTTACAAATCCCTCTCTGAAACCATCAGAGAACTGACCTCCTGCGGTCAAAAACCAATTTTTCACCTCTCGCAGGTGAGCCAAAATCGACTACCGAGCAACTCTATTCCGAGGAATTCTCAAAATAGGTATGGCAACGCCTCATTTTTACGACTTTCGGTTTCTCTCATCTGCTGGAATGTGACCCGAGAAAGAATCCGATTTGGACCGAATGATAAAAAAATTACAATCTACATAATCAAGAGAGAGATGAATGAATATCCATTTCCTCAACATTAAATAATGAACGAAACAATTTTTCTATCCAACTCCTATAGGTTATCGTAAATTAGGAATAGAATTCATTTTATTTCATTTTATATCCCAATAATATTGTGGCGACGAATTTCAGCAGGACAAGCAGGTGTAAACTGGGTTGCCAGTTCTGCACGAAAGTTGTCAACGGTTCATAAAATATTCTTGGAAAATATAAAAAGCAAAAAATACAGTAGGTTTTTATAAACGCTACATCGTAACTATGTGGTATTTTCGAAAATATCTTAGGTGCCAGCTTGATAAAATAGCGCGCATATGACACATACAATATATGAATATTACAGTTACGCTCACCCAGTTAACGAGGCTGAAACGCTCCGTTAATCCAAGAATAACAGAAGCCACTTTTACCAAACTGTCCTAAACTCTTATCCTGAACGTCAGAAACTACAAGGCATTCGAAATGTTTCCCCAAAAAAACTAGATCGAATGAAATGCGAATAAATCAATCGAACTGTCCCAAACTCTCTTGTCGTGAAAACCAGAAACTACTATAGGAACCCGAAATGTACCCTCAAAACAACAAGACCGAATGATTATCAATACCGAATGCCCACCCAGTAATCGAAGCTGGAACTCTTCGGTAATCCAGGACTAACAAAAGCCACTTTTACCAAACTGTCCTACCCACACAACACAAGGACATCCAGTGGATATCCAGTGAATATCCATTTAGGATATTTTGGACATCCAGTTTTTATCCAAACAATATCTTATGGACGTCCAATGGACATTCTTAGGCCACCAACCTGTACGTCCATAAGATATCCTTCATGGACATCCATAAAATGTCTTTCATGGACATTCACAAGATATCCTTTATGGAAATCCATGAGCATCTGTCATGAGCATCCATCATAAATATGCACTATTCTTCGTTTCTCTATGCACACAACGCTTCAAGCCATAACATAATAATTATTTTAAACTTTCAAAGCGACCCAAGACATGACGCAAAGAGTAAGGAGACGCCAAGCCAAGACCCAAACGACTCTCAAAATTACGACATTCGACAGACGCCATAGATGGTTGCACGACAGAAAACCGAGTTGAGGTGTATATTCACAATGCAGCGATTTTGCTTTTCGTGTCAGGTCTTCTGTTGACGCTGGTTTCAAATATTATTTGGAAGGATATGGTTGAAATATTTCACCTTTCTTGCGTTGCTGCTAACAGGAATGTCCATGTGAATGGCAGTTGGTAGGGTGCCATTATTTATACAAAAAATGTACGAAATGGATGTCCATAAGATATCCTTCATGGATATCCGAAAGAATATCCCTTTTGTATCCAGTGGATATTTCTTTTTGGGAATACTTTGGATATCCAAAAATTGGATATCCTATGGATATCCAAAATTGGGCCAAGGATATTCCGACATGAACTGGACATGATTTGGACGTCCATAGGATATAATAATAATAATAATAAAGCGGCTTTATTGAACAAATAAATACATAAGCAATGAATTCTATAGCTATATCTTGTGCTGTATGGGTAAAGACTCATAGTGAAATCCTGAAGCTACTAAAAACTCGAAATATCACCTCAAAACAACTGAACCGAATAAATCGCGAGTAATTTGACCAAACTGTCCAGAACATCATATCGTGAATGGTAACTCGAAATGTTTCCTCAAAAACTAGAACGAATAAAAGGCGAAAAATTCAATCGAACTGTCCTAAACTCTTGTGAAAACAAGAAACTACCATGGGAGCTCGAAATGACCCGTCAAAACAACTAACTAGACCGAAGAATTATTAATATCGAAATCGCTTTCTCGTAACAGAGACTTGAAATACTTCGTATTCCAATTCACTTCAGAATTTCCCAGGATTCTTAGGGAATTCATCCGACCAACTTACGAGTTTGTTCGCGACTGCCTTTTTCAACTTTCAAACGCTTTTCGTCCACCATCCCCGCTGTGGTTCGATCTCCATTACCTACCAGCAATTCTTCCGATGTCTCTACACTCTCTACCAATATGATGACTGAAATTATATTATAATAGGACTGTTATTGCCCTCTTTCAGTTCGGCGAGTAAGTCAGCCAGAATCAACGACAGGTTTCCGCTACTACCAGCGTAGTGTGTCTACTACTCACACCTAGATGTCGCTTCAATGGCTATTTTTTATATCTTCACAATTTATTCCAGAATGCTAGACAACAATAATTTTTATCGAGATATTATGTGGTTAAAGTTAACGATGTTGTGGTTTCTTTTGTAACCCTTGACTTCTCAACAATAAACAGGGTTTCGTCATTTGACACTTTTTAGTAGTTATTTCCAATAGGATTTAGAGTCTTTGTGACCCTCGGGATGATAAAGTTGATTCTTGTCTATCTTATTTCTTGAAAATTGAAGCAGTTATTTTTGACGATTTTTTTCGATACTGGAAACTAATCAAATGTTCCCTTCTTCGACGATTCACATGCGTTGTTGATCTTTCATATTCTACGAAATATTATTACAAATTATTCTGTGTTACAGTTTCAGCCGGATTTATCACACCAATAATTTAATTTAGTCAACAATAAAATATGAATCCCTGATAAATATAAACCGAACCAAAATAAAAATTTTACCTCTGCATGTCAACCCTAACATACCGAACAATCGAAGAGTAAAAAAATAACAGATACACCAACAATTTCATTTCAAGAATCATAATTTACTGAACAACGTCAAATCTCATCAATCGACACACCGAAGAGGCACGACCTATCACAATCACCATACAAAACGAAATAAATTTGATAAAATTGTTATTGAACATGAATCGTTGACAGGGTACGTATTTTATTCATTTCAGTTTTAATCATCACACCACCATTTGTCGCCATTGACATAATGCCTCCATTGTTTCGATTTTAATGTTTCAATTCTATTTCAGAAATAATAACAATGACTCTCCAGTACGTGGGTACAGAAGAGGGGTATTTGAATGCAAAAGGTGGGGTAGTAGCGATTTTTTAGTATGTTTTTAAGCTTGGGGCCCTCATAAAAAATCCAAGTTTTCAACCTCGAGGCGCATGCACTCGAGCCGCCATCTTGGATTTTTGGTAAAAAAAATTGGTTTTTTGATAATAACTCAAAAACGGTGGCTTTTATCACAAAAGATGTTCCATACAAAGTTGAAGAAAACAAAATTTCCTACATTTTTTGTCTAAATTTTTTTCGTAGCAAACGTATGTTAGGAGTTACAGCTCCGTGAAGTTGCACTATTTCAGAAAAAAATATTATATTTTGTTATTTGGCTGCAAGAACAGAATGTGCTGGGTTGCTTCTTCGTATTTGAGGCTACTTGCTGAATATATCCTCTCAGCAGTTTTTCCTCTTCCAGGTTTACGGAAGTAGATAGAACTTTTGGCTGGTGCTAAGGCTGTCAGGAGTACTAAAAGGTCAACGTCTTCCCCGACCACAAAAACAGCATCAAATATTGATTCACTGCATAATGAAATTGCAGTGTTGACAATTAGCACATCGGCATCATCTTCAGCTTGTTTAACTGTAAATGCAGCCAGCTCAAATTTATTCTTCAGCATCGATATGAGATGAACTTTATTTTTTGCATTGGCCAAAAATCGCTCCTGCGAAACTTGCACCACCATTGTTTCATCAAAAAAGACATCGGCAGACACTTTTTTGATCGACGAAGTCTTTCTGCGGTCTTTGTATTCGTATTGCTACCATCAGTTAGATATGCATCAAAAACAACAATTGTGTTGTAATCAAAAAGCGCAAAAGCGACAAAGGAAAGAAGGCCAGCTCGTATTCAAGGTAATCCTTTATCTCGTCTTCAGATTTCTTAGCAATGCACATCCGTTGAAACAGCAATAGTGGGTTGAGGCAAATAGCTTCTTCGCCGACTTTAATGCTGCTATTAACTGCTAGTAGTGCAATAACTCCATATTTTCGTTTAAATGTGATTGCCTCAAAATTTTCGTAAGTGTTAACCATTTTGTTCGAATATTTCAAACCCATTTCTCTGGACAATGACAGTTTATCGTTGCATCTCCAACAAGTCCAGTGCTTATGCAAACAAAGGAATCGATGTCGGGAAAGGGAGGACGCTGAGAAAACCAATGCTTGGAATGTTTGTTTTAGTAATCATTATCTCATGTTTTTTAAATGGCATCTCTATGGGACACCCTGTGCAACAGATTGTTTCGAAGGAAAGGAATCGACTGATACCAAAATTTGGAATATCTGTAGATACCATTCACCCCAACATACAAATCACTATGAAAACAGAAAAGAACGACTCCCTTCCATTGTTTTAATCACGAAGTCTAATAATTCTTTCACACACCGCTTAGCGAAAACCGACCCATACAAACCGGAACCTCAATGCCAAGTCTCATCATCATCCAGCATGATTAAATTCAGTTCTGAATTCTCTCATACACAGATCCTTCAAACTCACCCATAACCACATTGAATGCAATGAAATGGAAATGCTCAAATCCGCCCTTATCCAAAATGAATGTTCCAATACCCAAATCTTCAGGTCCATTACAATTCAGCAAACTCGAGCTCTCCACCCAAGACATCCTGAGGACGAACCTGAATGCCCAAAAGCTTTCTTTCCTTATATCCATGGAGTCATTGATAAAGTCGAATTCTGACAAGACTGTAACAGGGTGATTGTGCGGGTTCAAGGCAATAGAAAAAAGTATCGTACGGCTCCGATTCGCAAAGATTTATATTTCGTGGCGAGTAAAGAAATATAGCTAAAAAAAAATTACACCATGAAAAAATGAACTAATGGCACACTTCGTCAATTTGATTTCACAAAATTGATAACAGAAGATCACTCACCTAACACCAGGCAAATATCGCAATTATAGATTTATCTAGTAATTTATATTTCAACCAAATGGCTGTTAGCAGCACTCAATTGACAAGCTCACTGAAATTAAATGAAAATGGTCGAAAATAATCTCTTGAGCAAAAAGTAGAGAAACGTATTCGAACATATAAATACCAATTAGGCCTGGCAACGCCATCTAGTAGACGAAACCGATTTTACAAACCCACGATAGATAGATCACTACAACTTGCACCCCAATTTAACAAATTTATTTGGAATTTTTTTCAAGTAATTTTGTTCGAAATCATTGATTAAAACCAGACAGTGGAGGATGGTATAATTTTAAGTGACTGGCATGAAAAGTGCCTCGTTCTTGTAGGGAGTCCAGTCCCTCCAGAACAAAAGTTGCATTACTCACTTTTTTCTTCACTTTGTATGGCCCTTCAAAAAGCAAAAGAAATTTTCTGGTTTCCGATTAAATAGCAGATGATACTGTATTGGCCTTCAATAAGACGATGTCCCCGACATTAAATCCACACGTATTCATGTCTGGAGATTTCGCCTTCCGACGCGCCGCTTTCCCGATCAACGTCTCCTTAGCCAAAATTAACTTTTCCTCGTGGGTCCTTGAAATTTTTTCAATAGGCGGTCCACGCCACTTATCCGGCAACAGACATGTCCCGTTTTTATTGAAGTGTAATTCCGTGGGACAAAACCCTGTAGATTCGTGTACTAAATTATTCAAAAACTCGGAAAATTTGGGTAAGCCCACCGCGTATGATGTTCGTTACAAAAAGCCCAGCACAAACGACCCAACTCACGCATAACCCTTTCGCAGGGATTGGCCTGAGGATGCCTCACAGAACTGAAAATGACTTTCACTCCTAGGCCTTCCAAAGTTTCGCGCCATCTTCTAGCTGTGAATTGTGTCCCGTGATCACTTAATATTTTTTTTGGTAAAGCTACTTCCACGAAATAGTTCTTCGTTAGTCTATTTAATACTGCTCGAGTGGTTGCCTTTTTCAACGGGTAGAAAGTAACTAACTTGGAAAATACGTCTAGAATTACAAAAATATACGTGACACAACTTCGACTCGGAGGAAGAGGGCCATAAAAATCTACTGCAATCAATTCATTTCTCGTATCGGGGACAATTGCTTGAAATTCAGGTTTTGCCATAGAAAAAACTTTCGTTTTTTGACACAGATCGCAAGATTTTATAACCCGTTTAACGGTTTTGTGCATGTTAGACCACCAAACTTCATTTCGTAGGGCGCGCCAGGTTTTATACGCCCCAAAATGACCCAAATTATCGTGATATTCCCGAGCAAAATCTTCGGTCAACAAGGAAGGAACACACATCAAGTAAAAGTCGTCGTTAGTGAAACGCGTATAAAGTACACCGTTTTTTTCTAAAAACCTCTCTTTTAACTCAGCATCGAACGGTAGATTTTTTTTTATATCACTCAATTTATTATCATCCTCCTGAAAACGTTTGATATTTCTTAGCAATTCATGAAACTTTGGAGAAAACTTGATAAGACTCAAAATTTTGAAAAGCTTATCCTCAGGCGTTGGTAAGCGCGTAGCTGCTTGCCTTGACAATACGTCAGCGATCACATTTTTACTACTAGAAATATGTACAAGATCGAAATCAAATTCCTGGAGTGCTAATGCATAACGCGCTATCCGCGCTGATAGTAACCGGCATGTTTTTAAATATGTTATGGTCATATTATCGGTGTAAATGATGAATTTTCGTCCTAATAAAAAATTTCGAAAACGATTGGTGGCCCACACAATTCCGAGAGCTTCTTTTTCATTAATATGATATCTAGTTTCGCGTTCTAATAATAACCGAGATGCCCATGCAATTGCATGTCGCTTCCCTCCTAACATTTGGAAGAGCTGAGCTCCCAATCCTTTGTCGCTAGCATCAACCTCTAAACAGAAAGGTTCGCTTTCAACAGGATGGAATAACAGAGTGGCATTCTGTAACCTATTTTTGACATTTTGGAATGCGTTTTCTTCCTTTTCCGTCCACTTCCATTTACAGTTATTCCTAGTAAGAGCAATCAAAGGTTCAGCGATCGCTGAAAAGTTTTCACAAAATACGCGGTCGTAATTTGCGAGACCTAAAAAACTCTGAACCTGTTTTTTATTACGCGGAGGTAAAAAATCTTTATCTACACCCGTACTCTAATAATACACTTATATGCCCACAACCCGTTTTATAATGAAATCCATTACGATACAGATTTTCATTACGATACAGATTTTCAACCAATGGAAATCCATTATTTTTCAATCAAGCATGATGTGCAAGCTTTGCATTTTGACGTTTGTCAAGTCAAAATCAGTAGGTATTGAATTCTTGAAGAATTTAGTCAATTTTCGATAATAGTATGAAAATGTCTTATAGCAGGGATATAGAAGAATTACCAGCGACCCTCCACGCAGATGTCTTAGACAAGAAAAAAATACAATCGAAAGGATTATATTTTTCATTTGACAAATGCAAGACATATGTTTTTATTTTCAACATAATTATATATGCTCTCATGTCCGAATGGCTAAAGGCGCCGCTAGTGAATAATTACGTCCGGGTTCAATTCCTGACGTCGGCAGAATTTTTTTTTCCTTTTTTTTTCTTCTTTTCATTTCTCATTGTTGTATTTTCCGTGGTTATACCATTAATTATAATTTTGTAGAATTTTTCAAAGAAATACGATTGATTACCTACTATTATTGTGTTCAATATAAATACGTAATAATATAATAATTTTAGTTCTTCATTATTTATTGGGTGTAGATAAAATAGCGTATGCAACTCTCATGTAATGGTTATTAATACACTCGCATAAACCATACGAAACTCACCTTCGGCTCGTTTCGTATCCCGGTTTATGCTCATATATTAATAACCATCATTACACGATCGTTGCATAATATACTATTATCTACACCCGTACTCTAATAATACACTTATATACCCACAACCCGTTTTATAATGAAATCCATTACGATACAGATTTTCAACCAATAGAAACCCATTATTTTTCAATCAAGCATGATGTGCAAGCTTTGCATTTTGACGTTTGTCAAGTCAAAATCAGTAAGTATTGAATTTTTGAAGAATGTAATCAATTTTCGATAATCGTATGAAAATGTCTTATAGCAGTGATATGGAAGAATTATCAGCGACCCTCCACAGATGTCTTGGACAAGAAAAAAAATTCAATCGAAAGGATTATATTTTTCATTTGACAAATGGAACACATATGTTTTTATTTCCAAATGAACTACATGGGCTCTTATGTCCGAATGGTCAAAGGCGCCGGCAGTGGAAAATTACGTCCAGGTTCAAATCCTGACCTCGGCAGGGTTTTTTTTTTCATTTTTTTTCTTCTTTTCATTTCTCATTCTTGTATTTTCCGTGGTTATACCATTAATTATAATTTTGTAGAATTTTTCAAAGAAATACGATTGATTACCTACCATTATTGTGTTCAATATAAATAACTAATAATATTAAATTTTTTTTTCTTCATTATTTATTGGATGTAGATAAAATAGCGTATGCAACTCTCATGTAATGGTTATTAATACACTCGCATAAACCATACGAAACTCACCTTCGGCTCGTTTCGTATCCCGGTTTATGCTCATGTATTAATAACCATCATTACACGATCGTTGCATAATATACTATTAAGAGCTTGTATTCGATTGGGATCTGGTTCATATCCTATCGGGCTCAGCAGGTAACCCAAAAAATGCATTTTCTCCCGAAAAAAACAACATTTCTTGAAGTTGAGTGTGAAACCCGCTTTAGTTAGACGCGTAAATACTAAACCCAGATGATGCAGGTGTTCTGTAACATTTCTAGACGTGATTAAAATATCGTCCACGAAAATCGTTAAAAAATCCTTAAAATCCGAACCGAATACCTTCGATAAGCATCGAACAAAAACGCTAACACTGGAAGCAAGGCCAAACGGTAAAACACAAAAACAATAAGTGGTACCATTGAATTTGAAACCCGTGTACTTCTTTGAATTTTCTGATAATGGAATTTGGTAATATCCGCACGTGAAATCAATGGATGACATTACTGAAAAAGGCCCCATAGAAACCATAACTTCCTCAATGGGTGGCGGAGTATCATGCTCGTTTTGTATTCTTCCATTGAGATATCGCGCATCTAAACACAATCGTACAGAATTGTCTTTTTTTAATGCCGCCATTAGTGGGGATATATAGGGGGTTGGCATTTTGCATATTATACCCCATTCTTCCAGAATATCTAGTTGCTTTTGAATAGCTGCTCTGTGGGCCAAAGCAATAGGGTATTGCTTCATACAGAATTCACGGTCGTCCCGCATAACTATTTCATAGCAGTACTCATTTGTAAGACCTGGACGATTCGAAAATACATTCGCATGTTTGTTAAATAACGAAAGTAAAGTTGCCTTTTCCTCGACGGATAAATCCTTATTAATTTCAAATTCCATGTTGAATGTTTTTTTGTCGCACTCTTCATAATTTTTTGTGAGGCAAAAAATCTTTCTACTCGCAATTGCGACCAAATTGATAGATTCATCAAATCCATTCTCATGAAAAAATTCAACCTCAGGGATTTCCATCCATGAATCCTGAATCTTCATTAAAATGTGATTATTTTCCAGATCGATTTTCGCTTAGAGTTTCCGTAACAAATCTACTCCTAAAATCAAAGGATAGCTCAATTCCGGTATAACTAAAAATTCAAACGCGTACGATTTCTTAAGAATCGAAAAAGTTAAAAATACTTGTTTTTTGACCCGTCGCTGTTTTGCTTTGAACGCTCCCACTACTTTTACTGAGGAGCAGTGAAAAGTCGGAATTTCATCCCAAAACGGCGCTAATTGATTCCAAACATCCCCGTTTATACAACAAATCATACTGCCGGTATCGAGTAGGGCTGGAAAATTGAATCCATATAGCTCGATTTGGATCTTAGGGGAACGGGATTCAGATCTCACATGTTCTAAATCGCATTCCTCCAGCAAATCTTGTTTTACATTTCTCGAACATGTTTCGGACCTAGATGTATCTGTCTCCACGTCCAGTCCTAATCGTGGGGAGAGATCTCGTTTCCCGATTCTGTACTATTATCATTAACCTCAAGAACCCTGACTTTCGCATTCGTGTCAACATTTCTCGAAAAATCCCGATCGCGCCTAAAATTATTTCCGTTGGCATTATCCGCAGCTTTTGACTGTATTGGCGATGATCGAAAATAATTTGACTTTGAAAGCTGAATTTGTGAACTTTTAGTTTGTTCGTCTACTCGAAAATAATAGTCGGCTTGTCTTAAACGATCCATTGCATCAGCTAAAGTTCGTGTACCAACAAGCACTGACTAGATATTAGGTGGAAAACTACGTGCAATCGTTTTTATTAACAAATGTTCTGGATAGGGTGGTACCAAATGCTTAGCCATTGCAACATGTTTCATGAAATGTTGTACGAAAGAGCCTTCGGTGAATCTAGAGGATTGTAATTTGAGTCTTTCTTCCAACTGAATTGTTTCTGACCAAAATTGCTCTGTGAAAGCTATTCTGAATGTTTCAAAATTTGGGAAAGTGTCTAAATAGGCTTGACTCCATGAAAACGCTTCTCCTTTGAATTGATTAGCAATAATGAATCTAGAATTTTGAAAATTTGTGTTTTCTGATTGCAAAAATAAGTCTATTTGTTGTAAAAAATCTATGGGGTGTATATTTCTATTGTCAAAAAATGGAAGCCTTTTGACTGCTTCTGATATCTGACTTGCAGAATTGTTATTTATTTGCGTGAGTGATTTACATTTCTCACTGTTTCTAATAACTTACTGAATAGACTAACAAGTTGATTTTCATTATATAATGTTTGATTTTGGGTGTTATTTGAGTTCTCGAATCCTGGAAAATTCGGCATATTGGGTCTTGGATTTTGTACCCCTAGTGCATATGGGGGTGGCGGCCTACTGATATTTGGGGTGATCTGATGTCCAAAAACATCCCTTCGATTTGTTTGTTGTGGTGACAATATATTTGAAAAAACTTGCGTATTACGTTCCTCGACATTGCTTGGAAGATTACTGGCTACTCCGGGAGTATGAAATAAAGATCGCTTAACCTTGACAATTATTGTAGTTTGATATTGGCGTTACCGTGGGCTGAGTTGGATTTTTGCCAGGATATTCCGAATTTTTTACATGGTTTTCCGGTATGTGTCCGGTTGCCTTTTCCTTTGGAATTGCTCCGGTAGCTGGTCTGTTCCTCAAGTTGTATCCGCTGTCCTTCCCGAGTGGAGTCTGATCCAGAACCATTGTTTTTTCTGTTTATTTCTATTGCCACACGTCTGGGCGCCAAGATGTAACAGGGTGATTGTGCGGGTTCAAGGCAATAGAAAAAAGTATCGTACGGCTCCGATTTGCAAAGATTTATATTTCGTGGCGAGTAAAGAAATATAGCTTAAAAAAATGAACTAATGGCACACTTCGTCAATTTGATTTCACAAAATTGACAACAGAAGATCACTCACCTAACACCAGGCAAATATCGCAATTATAGATTTATCTCTCGATTTATCTAGTAATTTATATTTCAACCAAAGGGCTGTTAGCAGCACTCAATTGACAAGCTCACTGAAATTAAATGAAAATGGTCGAAAATAATCTCTTGAGCAAAAAAGTAGAGAAACGTATTCGAACATATAAATACCAATTAGGCCTGGCAACGCCATCTAGTAGACGAAACCGATTTTACAAACCCACGATAGATAGATCACTACAAGACATAATATCAAAACCATTTTCACAGCGAACCACCAAATATTCACCATTCCTTCGCACGCCCAAACACACAATAACTAATGACACCCAAGGAATATATTAAATACCATGTTCTAACTGTCCCAGAACATACATCGATCAGACAAACCGACGAGTGTCCAGACCAGAATTACCCAGTGTCTCTCACTTTTCATGGAAACACACCGGTAACTTCCGTAATTATCGAGGTAGAATGAAGAAACTTCCAGAATTGATGGAAATCCTGAAAATGAACCTACCAGTTCAATGATGTGGGTACGTTTTTCCTGAAAAAAATCAGTCCTGAAACTTCCGCAGTTGTTAGCTTAGAACTGGACAATCTTGGTGTTTTTATCGATTACGCAAATTTTATAATTTCACATCGATAATTACGGAAGTTACGGGGGTGTTTACATGAAAAATGTAACGAATTTGAATTTTCCAGAAATGACTTTTTTTCAGGAAAAAGGTGTATTTGTAGTTACTTAGTGGTACTTGATCACGAATCAGAAAGAATGGTCAGCCTATTTTGTCTACTAGTATGATTTACCGTAAAAATCGGTTGTTCCATGCGAGTGGCGGGCAGTGTATCTATTGTCTCTCTCTTATTAATAGATCCATCAAACTCACAGATAACCATAGCACACCCAGTGAGCTGAAGAAGCTCACATCAGATCCAGAGAACCATTCAACGTCAACACACCCGCTTCTCGCATCCCAAACCACCGGACGACCCGGCTGAACGCCCGAAAGCTTTCCTTCCTTTCATTCGGGGTGTCACTGATAAAGTGAGCCGAATTCTGACAAAATACGACATCAAGACAGTTTTCACAGCAAACAATCAAATATCCTCTTTCCTGCGCTCACCTAAAGATACAATACCCAACGAATCACAAGGAATATATGAAATTCCTTGCCACGACTGCCCGAGAACATATATAGGACAGACGAACCGACGAGTATCAAACAAGTCCTACGAGCACGAACTAGCAGTACGTAATTCGGACATGACCTCGACTCTCTTCAAACACCACCACGAAACCGGACACAAAATTGACTTCAACAACACGAAGACCATTGCCACAGCAAAAACACTCTACTCCAGAATCATTCGCGAAGCAATAGAAATTGAAAAACGCCCTTTCGTTTCGCTAAACGGTGTGTGAAAGAATTATTAGACTTCGTGATTAGAACAATGGAAGGGAGTCGTTCTTTTCTGTTTTCATAGTGATTTGTATGTTGGGGTGAATGGTATCTACAGATATTCCAAATTTTGGTATCAGTCGATTCCTTTCCTTCGAAACAATCTGTTGCACAGGGTGTCCCATAGAGATGCCATTTAAAAAACATGAGATAATGATTACTAAAACAAACATTTCAAGCATTGGTTTTCTCAGCGTCCTCCCTTTCCTGACATCGATTCCTTTGTTTGCATAAGCACTGGACTTGTTGGAGATGCAACGATGAACTGTCATTGTCCAGAGATATGGGTTTGAAATATTTGAACAAAATGGTTAACACTTACGAAAATTTTGAGGCAATTACATTTAAACGAAAAGATGAAGTTATTGCACTACTAGCAGTTAATAGCAGCATTAAAGTCGGCGAAGAAGCTATTTGCCTCAACCCACTAATGCTGTTTCAACGGATGTGCATTGCTAAGAAATCTGAAGACGAGATGAAGGATTACCTTAAGGCGGGCGATCAGTGTCTTCCATGTTCATTTCCAATTGCATTTGGAAACCATTAGACATCTTGAGTTCAAATTTGGCACACTTATTGAAAAAATGTTGAATTTTGGAATGAATATAAAAAATTCCATCTCTTTTCAAAATTTCCAAAAAAAAATAATTGTATTTTCGAAATTAATTCGGAAACATTGCATTTCTATTATTTCATCCGAAAGCCCTGTGAAAGTTACGTATATTCTGAAAAAATCTAATCAATCAATGCTTCTTTGCAAAATGCAATTAGAATTAAGAATTTGGCGGCATTTCCCCACTATTTGAACCAGTTTCATGAAATACGTCGCAACTTACCGACATTTTTAGTTCAGCCCCTAACGGACAGATGGTGATGAGGCATGAGGTTTCGGAAAGCAGTTTCGATTACGGAAACACGCTGAAGGGAGGTCTATTTATTATTGCTTCCTTCCACATGGCTGGCTTAGACATTGGCGTAGTTGTTTACAACGAGTGAGGTTTGCCCTTTATCGATAATGGGTATAATATGTAGGTATTGGTTTTTTTGGGAAAGAAACACATTTCTAGATATGATATCAAACATGAAAAAAAACAATGATTTTGATGCCACTTAGTATAAAATAAAAATGAAACTGATCAATACATCGAAAAATGGAATGAAAAAAATTGTAATTGATACAATTTCTTGGGGCCGAAGCGTTTCCTTCGAGAATATTTTCAGAGTTATAGGTGCATTGAATGAGTATTTTTTTCTTCTTAGTTTTCTGGGTATTCAAGCTGGTAGCATTTGAACATCCCGTGACAGTAGTACCTACGTACCTACCTACTGAACAAATTGAACCGTAAAAAGTTCAATGGTTTTCTTAGGCTGGATTCACACAGATCCGATATTCGATCGTACGACGATCAGATAGCTTTCTGATTGGTCTGAATTGGTCGAAATTTAAATCCAGACCAATCAGAAAGCTCTCTGATCGTCGTACGATCGGATTTCGGATCTGTCTGAATCCAGCCTTATTCGTTTATGGAAATCACAATGCTAAATTATTCAGTGAATTTCACATCAATCTGAAATATTTTTGACGCTGCGACGTAGGCACTTCTATCAAAAAAATTCTAGCAAAAATTGAATAAAAATTAAATGCGCGGCATACCAACAAGTATGATTCGAATTATAGCCCTATTTCGACTCGGGTGATAAAGTTATATTTTATAAAAAGAAACAGATTTTTCATTACGATACAGATTTTCAACCAATAGAAACCCATTATTTTTTCAATCAAGCATGATGTGCATGCTCTGCATTTGACGTTTGTCAAGTCAAAATCGGAATAGGTATTGAATTTTTGAAGAATATAGCCAAACTTCGATAGTCATAACAAAATGTCTGATACCAGCGATAGGGAGAATCACCTTCGACACCTTTACCGACTGAAATATAGTAAGAATGATTAAATTTCGCATTTGTCAAATGCATGATTTATTATTTTATTTTTTCAAACTAATTTCTGAGCTCTCCGTAGGCGAGCGGTCTAAGGCGCTGAGATTATGTTAGCTAGTTGGAAGAGACATGGGTTCGATTCTGGTCTGTTTTTTTTAATTTTTGATCTCTTCATTTGTCACTGTTTTGTTTCTCGAAGTAATACCATTAATTACAATTTTGTAGAATTTTTCAAAGAAATTCGTTCAATTAGTATTATTGCGTACAATACAAATATAAATATAACATTTGTAGTTCTCAACTATTTATCGGGTGTAGATGAAATAGCGTATGCAACTCTCATGTAATTGAAAATTAGAAATTGATAATAATATATTTCTAACCTACTCCGAAAAGTTGCTGCGTTAAATGAAAATAGTCACTTATAAATGAAACACTTCCTATCAGTCAACTTCTCATATAATGTGAATTTGCCTTTCACGAAAATACAAGAACTAATCTATGCTACTATTATAAAGAGGTGGCGTCTATTACTTTTCTGTTTGAAGAGTAATCTTCGGAAATTAGAGATTAATATATATGCTATTTTTCAGTATGATTGAACGAAAATTCAATAACTCAAATATTATATGTAAAACAAGTTGGAGAATAGCATGCGAGATGTGAATCCCCACCGGCGTGCGCTGACTAACAGTTCGGTTCGACTTCTACACGGACAAAGTCGGCGGCAGAATCTAGTATACAGTATATGAAAATACTTATCTTCGGTAACGTTTCCGAGCCCAAACCGAATCCGTTTCCATTTTCAAAACATATTCATAAATACTTAAAAAAATCTATCAAAGATTTCATATATCATTACGTATAGATTCCAATAATAATTCCTATTTTTTTTTCATTGTGGTAGGTTAACCATCCAAAAAACTAAAAGGCATAATAAATGCACTACCAAAAATGACTTTCAAACAAAACATCGTTGTGCTTTCATTGCCTAATTTCGCACTACATAACAGTGTAGTCCTTCATGCCCATGAAGGGATATAGTTTATTATATGGTTCGCACCTATCATGAAAAACACATTTTTTTTCACAAGTTAACGTTCCATCAGTTTTCGCAGTGTTTTTCTAGCAACAACGTATGTAATTAAAATATAACGAAATTTTCTCCCAATTCTTTATACCATTGGGGAGGAGGCTGCTCCTGATGTATGGCGTAGGGAGTAAGTAACAAGGCCTACTGATGCTGAAGTCGTATTTATATATATATATATATATATATATATATAGAATAACGATTTTGTGACTGGTTCGAGTATATATATATATGTATATATATATATATATATATAGGAAGGGTAGTCGTTGCTGACTAGTTAAGAATAGAACCAGTGAATAGTGGGGTGTTTCAGCAAGTAAAGGAGTACTCTTTTAAGTTAGTCCAAGCTTTCGGAAAATTTTATTTCCATCATCAGGGAAACTACAATAATATATAAAAAGTTGTAAAGTAATTCTAAAATATTATTAGCTAATGACTTACATCTTATTTGAGGATGGTTACATTGATGTTAGAGATGAAATGATGGTACATTGTTGACGATGAAACATGATACATAATTAAAACTTGATTAAAAATTCTTTCAGTTAAAATCTAGACGTTACTCTCACGTGAGCTTGTCAGTTATACTAATTGAAATTTGAAATTTGAAGTATGACATTGATTTGAATTTTGAAATATGAAGTTGACAAATTGAGTTGTGGCTGAGGGCCTGGGTTGTCAGTGTGTTACCAACTGAATTCTAGTTACTAATTTGATACAATTTAAATTGAAATATTACTAAATTGTGGCTACCTTGGATTTTGATTATGCAATTGAATTACTGAAACTAATATTGCTATTGGATAGGTTCTTATCTAGAGTCAATAAATAAGAATATATTTCACTTAGGTGATTAATGTCTGTTCGTTTGTTCATACAATTATTATTTTGAAAAATGTAGGACATTTCTAAAAAGGACCTCTTAACTGTTAGTGATTCAGTGGTTGATACTTTTATTGAGTCATAATCCATATGGTGGTCAAACTCATTCACATGGTTCGCCAGTGCACATCTCTCAGGGTGTAATCTTGAATCACTTTTGTGAGAAACGACTCTAGCACCTAATGCTCGTGAAGTTTGGCCAACATATATTTTGTTGCATTGTTGGCAAGGAATACTATAAACGACATTCACCTGATTTATCAAGGGAACCTTGTCTTTGACTCTGCTGTGAATTGATTTGATAGTTAGGACGGTTTTGTTTGCTATTTTTATGTTGGGTAAAATTTGGAATATTCTAGAAAGTCTGGGAGTGATCTCCCTGATGAACGGTAATGATGTGAAAATGGAGTGGATTGGGGCATCATCAGCAACATTGCCATTGGTATTGTTTGTGATTGAATTGTAAATTTCTAGTGATGTAGATGTACTGAACAAAATATTGTATTGTGCAGGGCTTCCTGTACCAATCAACAGACAATACCAGAACAGCGGACAACAAAGTCCTAATTGATTGGTACAGGAAGCCCTGCAGCTCAGGTAGATACATGAACTACCACTCGTATCACAAACACTCGATCAAAGTGAACTTGGTCAAACAACTAAAGAACAGAGTGCTAAGAATCTCAGATAAAAGTTTCCATAATAAAAATTTAAAAATTCTTGCACAATTATTCATAGATAATTCTTATCCAACTCAATTAATTAACAATATTTTGTTCAGTACATCTACATCACTAGAAATTTACAATTCAATCACAAACAATACCAATGGCAATGTTGCTGATGATGCCCCAATCCACTCCATTTTCACATCATTACCGTTCATCAGGGAGATCACTCCCAGACTTTCTAGAATATTCCAAATTTTACCCAACATAAAAATAGCAAACAAAACCGTCCTAACTATCAAATCAATTCACAGCAGAGTCAAAGACAAGGTTCCCTTGATAAATTAGGTGAATGTCGTTTATAGTATTCCTTGCCAACAATGCAACAAAAAAAATGTTGGCCAAACTTCACGAGCATTAGGTGCTAGAGTCGTTTCTCACAAAAGTGATTCAAGATTACACCCTGAGAGATGTGCACTGGCGAACCATGTGAATGAGTTTGACCACCATATGGATTATGACTCAATAAAAGTATTAACCACTGAATCACTAACAGTTAAGAGGTCCTTTTTAGAAATGTCCTACATTTTTCAAAATAATAATTGTATGAACAAACGAACAGACATTAATCACCTAAGTGAAATATATTCTTATTTATTGACTCTAGATAAGAACCTATCCAATAGCAATATTAGTTTCAGTAATTCAATTGCATAATCAAAATCCAAGGTAGCCACAATTTAGTAATATTTCAATTTGAATTGTATCAAATTAGTAACTAGAATTCAGTTGGTAACACACTGACAACCCAGGCCCTCAGCCACAACTCAATTTGTCAACTTCATATTTCAAAATTCAAATCAATGTCATACTTCAAACTTCAAATTTCAATTAGTATAACTGACAAGCTCACGTGAGAGTAACGTCTAGATTTTAACTGAAAGAATTTTTAATCAAGTTTTAATTATGTATCATGTTTCATCGTCAACAATGTACCATCATTTCATCTCTAACATCAATGTAACCATCCTCAAATAAGATGTAAGTCATTAGCTATTAATATTTTAGAATTACTTTACAACTTTTTATATATTATTGTAGTTTCCCTGATGATGGAAATAAAATTTTCCGAAAGCTTGGACTAACTTAAAAGAGTACTCCTTCACTTGCTGAAACACCCCACTATTCACTGGTTCTATATGTATATATATATATATATATATATATATATATATATATATATATATATATATATATATATATGTCTGCGTAAATTACATCTGCAATCGATCTAAACCTGAAACAAATATAGAAAAAATTATGTCAACTGACGGCACACTTCTACATTCACAAAAAGATATCGCTAATAGTTTCAATAAATATTACAGTAGTTTGGGTCAAACATATGCAAGTAAAATAATAGTTCCGGACAACTATATAGAAAACGATATATATATATATATATATATGTAGAAATTGATGTTTTCACGGATCTTCGATATGCAAGATGAATTTTCTGGGTTTTTTATCCGTTAGATATCTTCTGATTCGTTCGACGTTTCGAATTCCATTTTGAATTCATTCTCAAGAACTGTGAGACGAATATCTGTCCATACCGTCCTGGCCAATCACTCCCCTTACGAAGTAACCAAGCAAGAGTAAGCAAAGACTTCAATTGTCTGTTCTTCATGGAAACTGGTATTTATAATGATTCTCACCAGTTATTATCCGACTAGGTCCGATATTATTGATGATTATATCGTCAGCCGCTCTCTAAGGTTGTATCCTGCCCATCCAGGTATCATGTAGAAATTGATGTTTTCACGGATCTTCGATATGCAAGATGAATTTTCTGGGTTTTTTATCCGTTAGATATCTTCTGATTCGTTCGACGTTTCGAATTCCATTTTGAATTCATTCTCAAGAACTGTGAGACGAATATCTGTCCATACCGTCCTGGCCAATCACTCCCCTTACGAAGTAACCAAGCAAGAGTAAGCAAAGACTTCAATTGTCTGTTCTTCATGGAAACTGGTATTTATAATGATTCTCTCCAGTTATTATCCGACTAGGTCCGATATTATTGATGATTATATCGTCAGCCGCTCTCTAAGGTTGTATCCTGCCCATCCAGGTATCATGTAGAAATTGATGTTTTCACGGATCTTCGATATGCAAGATGAATTTTCTGGGTTTTTTATCCGTTAGATATCTTCTGATTCGTTCGACGTTTCGAATTCCATTTTGAATTCATTCTCAAGAACTGTGAGACGAATATCTGTCCATACCGTCCTGGCCAATCACTCCCCTTACGAAGTAACCAAGCAAGAGTAAGCAAAGACTTCAATTGTCTGTTCTTCATGGAAACTGGTATTTATAATGATTCTCTCCAGTTATTATCCGACTAGGTCCGATATTATTGATGATTATATCGTCAGCCGCTCTCTAAGGTTGTATCCTGCCCATCCAGGTATCATGTAGAAATTGATGTTTTCACGGATCTTCGATATGCAAGATGAATTTTCTGGGTTTTTTATCCGTTAGATATCTTCTGATTCGTTCTAAATACCAGTTTCCATGAAGAACAGACAATTGAAGTCTTTGCTTACTCTTGCTTGGTTACTTCGTAAGGGGAGTGATTGGCCAGGACGGTATGGACAGATATTCGTCTCACAGTTCTTGAGAATGAATTCAAAATGGAATTCGAAACGTCGAACGAATCAGAAGATATCTAACGGATGAAAAACCCAGAAAATTCATCTTGCATATCGAAGATCCGTGAAAACATCAATTTCTACATATATATATATATATATATATATATATATATATATATATATATATATATATATATATATATATATATATATATATATATATATCGTTTTCTATATAGTTGTCCGGAACTATTATTTTACTTGCATATGTTTGACCCAAACTACTGTAATCGCTGAAAATTGGAATCGTGAAACCTCTATACAAAAATGGCAGTAAACTGGAAATGATAAATTATAGACCAATCTCGCTCACATCAAACTTATCAAAAATATTAGAAACAATCCTTAAAATCAGAATCCTAAAATATTCGGAAAAATTTAACTTGATTTCTAAAGACCAGTTTGGCTTCAGAGAGGGAAAATCAACAGAAGATGCGATTTACAAATGACGTCTTATATTTATAACTCACTAGACAAAAGTAAACCATCTTTATGCATCTTTGTGGACCTCTCTAAAGCGTTCGATACCGTGAATCATAGAAAACTGCTCGATAAATTAGAGAATTATGGAATGAGAGGAAATATCTACGGTATATTAAAAAGCTTTTTAACAGATCGTGTGCAGAAAGTCAGCATTGGTGAAAAGTTAAGTGATTGCAGGTATGTTACATATGGAGTTCCACAAGGAACTGTACTCGGTCCACTCTTGCTCACCCTGTATATAAACAGTTTACTCACTTCAGAAATCAAAGGTAGAATTCTGAGCTTTGCAGATGATACTGCTATATACTATGAAGCGAGTTCGTGGCACACCTTAAAATCAGAAGCGGAGGATGATTTTAGAGTTATTGAAAAGTGGTTCGGATACAACACCTTAACTCTCAACCTAGAAAAAACAAAATACCTTCCATTCTCCTCATATTCCAGCGGATTACCACGTATGGGTCCATTGGAAATCGGGCCAAATTCACAAATTCCTGAAGCTGACTCAATCATATATTTAGGTATAGTAATTGACCGGCACCTCAAGTGGGATCTACAAATAAAGAATATAGCGAATAAGGTAAGAGGTATGTTTTATAGATTTAAATGTTTGAAAGACTACCTCGATTTCAAACATCTCACAATATTATATCATGCACTTGTTCAGACACATTTGACTTACGGTATTGTGGGCTGGGGTGGTGTGAATGACACGCACTTGGAAAACTTAAACGTAATCCAGAGATGGATCTTGAGACCTATATATAGTAAACCACTCAGATTTCCTAATGATAAATTACATGCCGAATCGGGTATACTCGATATTACACAACTTTTTTGTGTGAACATATCAGTCAACATCAAGAAAAATAAAATAATCACCCACCCTGTCACACATACCTACAGCACGAGAAATAAGACCAACTCGGTAAGTGTACCTCGCTGTGACAAAACAATAGGGCAACGTCACTGCGATTTTCTTGCACCAAAACTCTTTAGTTTAATGCCTGTCGAAACCAGAAATACGAATAGCATCAATGTTTTCAAGAGAAACACAAAACACTGGATTTTAGATTACGGAAGGAGGAAAGTACACGATTTGATCAATCAAAAAATCAATTGATAATAACACCAAATTTTCCCTCAACTAGCGGTTCAGTCATCTCAGTCAGTCCATCTTATATTCTCTAACCCTAACCGAAACAATGAAAGGTCAAATTTCTTTTACTACTACTCATTATAGTATGAATTTGAAGTGTCTTTGTACGTACCTGTATATGTGTATATGTAATTACGTTTACGTTTACGCAGATCACCTGATTTGCTTTTTATTCAAAGTTATTTCATTCAAGTTGAAATCACGTACAAGCGATAGTTCCTTGGAACTAAAGCTTCTGTGATACTCACTGTTTATTTTGCATTTTTTATTTATACAATCTAATGTATTTTCTCTGTGAATAAACATTATTATTATTATTATTATTATGTATATATGTATATATATATATATATATATATATATATATATATATATATATATATATATATATGTATAAGCGAAATTGGTTTTCTGGGAGTTTATCCGTCTCGCCAACATCTCAGTTGGCATTTTCAAGAATGTTACTGCTCCTACTTGGTGCTAGCAACAACGGATGAACTCCCAGAAAATCAATTTCGCATACTCAAGCATCCGTGAAAACCTTCACTGTAACTGTATATATATATATATATATATATATATATATATATATATATATATCTATATATATATATATATATATAAATATATATATATATATATATATATATATATATATATATATATATATATATATTGTAGTTTTCCTGATGATGGAATAAACATATGCCATTGGATTTGCAGGAATCTCCTTGACATGTCCCACTTGCAGAGGAAATGCGTGTGCCAAAGAAGTCAAAGAGCTGGAATGTAACCGACATATCTCACCTCTGCCCGGGATAGACGACAAAGCCAATGTTTTATCAGCTGATGCAAAATATGCATGTTTAAGATTGGAATATGAAACAGGTGAGTGGTGCTAATGACCAAATTCCCATCACTCTCAAAACTCAACTTTTCTCGTAATATGCAGCTAGTCTGAGTTTCAGATACTTTGATTTGCGTACCTCAATAAAAAAGAGTTTTCGCCTACCCGGCTTCATAAATTCTCGGGTACCGGTTATTACTTTTTTCATATACCCGGGTATATCCGGTTACCCGAGCAAGTTTTTTTTCATTATCATGCTTTATTTTATTATGAAAGAGTAGAGTACCTACTTATGTCAATGAGTTTCCTCAACTTATAGTATAAACAGCTACTCGGTTGAAAATTCTTGTTATCATAAACTGATTAGTTACTGAAATTAATTTTCATCACAAACATTTTGCTACGAAATAAAAAACTATAACCAAATAATATTTCTGCTCAGAATTAACAATTGAAAACTAAAATTCGCACACAGTTGAATAGACCAGTTCTCAAGAATTGATTAGGTACTGAAATGAATTTTCAGTAGTTATGAAATATGACAAAAATATAACTAAATTAACTATCTTCTCGGGAACAGTTGAAAATGAAGATTCACACACAGTTAAACAGTATTTTTCTCATAAACTGATTAGGAATTAAAAAAACCTTTTATTACAAAAACTTTTTGTTATGTTATAAAATGAATGAAATTATAACACATTAATCTCTCTTCTCAGACTGAATAATTTTGAATTGAATGAATTTAACTCCAATCACTACAACAAAACCAATGAAAATGAAATACGACGTTGTGAGTGACATAACCAAAACCTAACTTCGAATTTACTGCATTTTTGTGAATGCCTTGTAGTGCAGTGATGAATTCCGAGAATGTTGATAAATATGATCAAATTGGGTATAGTCTTTATGAACTCAGTTAAGACAGCACAGAACCCTGTGCCAGCTTATAGGATTAGTTGGAATTTCGGTTTTTATGTTGTCTTAAGTGATTTCGTATAGACTACACCCGGGTGCCCAAGTCTGACAATGAAATAGTAACCGGGAACTAACTCACAAGGTAGGATATGAATTCCACCAATCACAGAGAATAAACTATCTGGTTACCAGGGACAACCTTGTAGGAACGTCACAATTCTGATCTGTCTAAACGGAATCCAATTTGTTTCATTTGAGTGTAAATAAATGTGCTTATATTTGAAATATTCCCTGTTTTATTGAGTCAAGTTTGAATTGTTACAATTGATGTCTTTTTTTGTGGAATTGAAGGACTTACATCTCCGCTTCACATATATCAATAATCAACTGAAAACACACGGTCCATGTGGCCTAGTGGTTGAACTGCTAGCCCTTTAAAACGATGTACTTTATTGTAGCGGGTTCGAGTTTCACCCAAAACCGCCAATTTGCGTTCGTTTTTTAATTTGACATTACTACTTCAATTTGTATCGTTCAATATTGAATTGAATAAAGTTGCTTTTCTTTGAGTTTTTCATAAATATCGAAAGAATACTACATATCTAAAATATGGTTATCAATATGAAACTTAAGAGAGTTTTGAAATATTTACCTGGTCGAAGAAAAAATCAACTGTACAACTCAAATGGATATTGGCCATATCGCCCTTTAAGGTTTTAGCACTCGCCTACGGCATCGTGCTCAAACTTCGTCCTCGAGCGGTATGGCCACCATATCCACTCTTACTCCACTACTACTCCGCCTTCCTCAAATAACAAGTCATTTTGAAATGATTTATTTATTAAACTAACAAACAATATGCATTAAAGAACTGAAACTAAGAAGTAGGTTCGTTATAGCATGCTCCTGAAAAAAAAGATAAAAAAAAAACGATTAAAAAATACAAAAAAGCTGTCGACGACGGAATTCGAACCAACACCTAAAATGCCTTCAAAACTATCATAAACAATGGGCGTTGCACCAACTCGTGGCACCACTGAGAAACTTTTGCGGAATCATGATCATGGCATATTTTAATAAAAATAAGGTCTATTATAATACTTGACGTTTGACTTTTGTTTTCTTAATATATTAACTTCTTCAAAATATCTGACCTTCTTTACTGATTTCTACTATTCTCGCAAAATATAGGGTGTTCTTATAAATGAACGGTTGAATTTATACTCATATAATAGAACAAAGTTCTGTTCGTCGATGGCGTATGAGTTATTTCATTGATGAAGTACCATAACGTCACTTTTACTTTTCCTCCCTAGGAAGAGAATGTGCGAATTTGCTCCCTACAAAGAAGGGAATGTGTACTTCAGGCTAAAGGTAATCTTTTTTCAGTTCAAATGCAATAATACATGTCAGATGAGTGATATATTGTATGCAGTATACGTCACAATCTTCATACTTCTTCTGTCGTTCAATTCTTAATGTCATGATTTTTGATCTGAACTGCTTTCAAGACATTTAAGAACGCTTGAAGTATACAATTTTGGAGACAGCTTATAGTAACAGTTGAACACAATTGTGTAGTAATGAATTTGGTAAACTGTCATTAACCCGGAACCCTTGAGTAATTAACTCACTTAACTGTGATTGGCTACAGTCTGCATCATTTCTCACTGGAAAGACAAAACTAGAGTGCGTTACTCATTGCGAAAGGTTCAAATACATTTTTGACGAATTTTCCAAATGTTGTGGAAAAGTAGTATCTTGTGTTATCAGGAGAAGAAAAGATTTGTGTAGCAAGCATGAGAATTGACAGACGACCATACCGAGAGGTTCACTTTTGCCCCCAAGGCAACCAACCACTATCAGAATACACGTTATTGCTGTAAGGAAAATGAATCACCAAATCGATGAACGAAGGAAATATCTTGCTGAATTCCAATTCATAACTTTTTTCAGATGGTAAAATGACAGAACTGAGACAATGCATTCAGGATATGTCTGAGGAAAATGTATGTGATGAACTGAAGAAAAATCTGCGAGTCAGAAAATGCTCTACATCGACAAGATATTCCAGATATTTCATCTCGACAGAGATGACAGCATTATCAGAAGTAGCCCCGACATCTACATTTTCAACAGTTGAAATGGAAAAAAACAGGATCATTGCGAAAGCTAGGAAAACCACGAAGTCCAGGTTTCCACATCCGACGGACAGGCCTCCACACCCTAAGCCTACGAAAGTAACGACGCACAGGCCTCCACACCCCAAGCCGACGAAAGTCACGACGCACAGGCCTCCACACACCTCTTCGCAGCCAACGACCGTCACGACGACCGAGCCTCCACACACCACTTCGCAGCCAACGACCGTCACGACGACCGGGCCTTCAAACACCACTTCGCAGCCAACGACCGTCACGACGACCGAGCCTCCACACACTACTACGCAGCCAACGACCGTCACGACGACCGGGCCTCCAAACACCACTTCGCAGCCATCGACTGTCACGACGACCGAGCCACCACACACCACTTCGCAGCCAACGACCGTCACGACGACCGGGCCTCCACACACCACTTCGCAGCCAACGACCATCACGACGACCGAGCCTCCACACACCACTTCGCAGCCAACGACCGTCACGACGACCGGGCCTCCAAACACCACTTCGCAGCCATCGACCGTCACGATGACCGGGCCTCCAAACACCACTTCGCAGCCATCGACTGTCACGACGACCGAACCTCCACACACCACTTCGCAGCCAACAACCGTCACGACGACCGAGCCCCCACACACCACTTCGCAGCCAATGACCGTCACGACGACCAGGCCTCCAAACACCACTTCGCAGCCAACGACCGTCACGACAACCGAGCCTCCACACACCACTACGCAGCCAACGATCCCCACGACGACCGAGCCTACACAAACCACTACGCAGCCAACGACCGTAACAACGACCAAGCCTCCAACGACAGTAATAACGACCGAAACTCCACACACCACTTCGCAGCCAACGACCGTCACGACGACCGAGCCTACACAAACCACTACGCAGCCAACGACCGTAACAACGACCGAGCCTCCAACGACAGTAATAACGACCGAAACTCCACACACCACCACGCAGCCATCGACGGTCACGACGACCGAGCCTCCACACACCACTATGCAGCCAAAGACCGTAACAACGACCGAGCCTACAACGACAGTGACAATTACCGAAACTTCATACACCACTACGCAACCAACGACCTTCACGACTACCGAGCCTCCACATACCACTGAGCAGCCAACGACCGTCACGACGACCGAGCCCCCACACACCACTTCGCAGCCAACGACCGTCACGACGACCGAGCCTCCAAGCACCACTTCGCAGCCAACGACCGTCGCGACGACCGAGCCTCCACACACTACTACGCAGCCAACGACCCTCACGACGACCGAGCCTCCACACACCACTTTGCAGCCAACGACCGTCACGACGACCGGGCCTCCAAACACCACTACGCAGCCACCGACCATCACGACGACCGGGCCTCCAAACACCACTTCGCAGCCAACGACCGTCACGACGACCGAGCCTCCACACACCACTACGCAGCCAACGACCGTCACGATGACCGGGCCTCCAAACACCACTTCGCAGCCATCGACTGTCACGACGACCGAGCCTCCACACACCACTTTGCAGCCATCGACTGTCACGACGACCGAGCCTCCACACACCACTTCGCAGCCAACGACCCTCACGACGAGCGAGCCTCCACACACCACTTCGCAGCCAACGACCGTCACGACGACCGAGCCTCCACACACCACTTCGCAGCCAACGACTGTCACGACGACCGGGCCTCCACACACCACTTCGCAGCCAACGACCGTCACGACGACCGGGCCTCCAAACACCACTTCGCAGCCATCGACTGTCACGACGACCGAACCTCCACACACCACTTCGCAGCCAACGACCGTCACGATGACCGAGCCTCCACACACCACTTCGCAGCAAACAACCGTCACGACGACCGAGCCCGCACACACCACTTCGCAGCCAACGACCGTCACGACGACCGAGCATCCACACACCACTTCGCAGCCAACGACCGTCACGACGACCGGGCCTCCAAACACCACTTCGCAGCCAATGACCGTCACGACGACCGAGCCTCCACACACCACTATGCAGCCAACGACCGTAACAACGACCGGGCCTCCAAACACCACTTCGCAGCCATCGACTGTCACGACGACCGAGCCTCCACACACCACTTTGCAGCCATCGACTGTCACGACGACCGAGCCTCCACACACCACTTCGCAGCCAACGACCCTCACGACGAGCGAGCCTCCACACACCACTTCGCAGCCAACGACCGTCACGACGACCGAGCCTCCACACACCACTTCGCAGCCAACGACTGTCACGACGACCGGGCCTCCACACACCACTTCGCAGCCAACGACCGTCACGACGACCGGGCCTCCAAACACCACTTCGCAGCCATCGACTGTCACGACGACCGAACCTCCACACACCACTTCGCAGCCAACGACCGTCACGACGACCGAGCCTCCACACACCACTTCGCAGCAAACAACCGTCACGACGACCGAGCCCGCACACACCAATTCGCAGCCAACGACCGTCACGACGACCGAGCATCCACACACCACTTCGCAGCCAACGACCGTCACGACGACCGGGCCTCCAAACACCACTTCGCAGCCAACGACCGTCACGACGACCGAGCCTCCACACACCACTATGCAGCCAACGACCCTCACGACGACCGAGCCTCCACACACTACTTCGCAGCCAACGACCGTCACGACGACCGGGCCTCCACACACCACTACGCAGCCAACGACCCTCACGACGACCGAGCCTCCACACACCACTTTGCAGCCAACGACCGTCACGACGACCGGGCCTCCAAACACCACTTCGCAGCCAACGACCGTCACGACGACCGGGCCTCCACACACCACTACACAGCCAACGACCGTCACGACGACCGGGCCCCCACACACCACTTCGCAGCCAACGACCGTCACGACGACCGGGCCCCCACACACCACTTCGCAGCCAAAGACCGTCACGACGACCGAGCCTACAACGACAGTGACAATTACCGAAACTCCATACACCACTACGCAACCAACGGCCTTCACGACTACCGAGCCTCCACATACCACTAAGCAGCCAACGACCGTCACGACGACCGAGCCCCCACACACCACTTCGCAGGCAACGAACGTCACGACGACCGAGCCTCCAAACACCACTTCGCAGCCAACGACCGTCGCGACGACCGAGCCTCCACACACTACTACGCAGCCAACGACCCTCACGACGACCGAGCCTCCACACACTACTTCGCAGCCAACGACGGTCACGACGACCGGGCCTCCACACACCACTACGCAGCCAACGACCCTCACGACGACCGAGCCTCCACACACCACTTTGCAGCCAACGACCGTCACGACGACCGGGCCTCCAAACACCACTTCGCAGCCAACGACCGTCACGACGACCGGGCCTCCACACACCACTACGCAGCCAACGACCGTCACGACGACCGGGCCCCCACACACCACTTCGCAGCCAACGACCGTCACGACGACCGGGCCCCCACACACCACTTCGCAGCCAACGACCGTCACGACGACCGAGCCTCCACACACCACTTCGCAGCCAACGACCGTCACGACGACCGAGCCTCCAACGACAGTAATAACGACCGAAACTCCACACACCACCACGCAGCCATCGACGGTCACGACGACCGAGCCTCCACACACCACTACGCAGTCAACGACCGTCACGAAGACCGGGCCCCCACACACCACTACGCAGCCAACGACCCTCACGACGACCGAGCCTCCACACACCACTTCGCAGCCAACGACCGTCACGACGACCGGGCCTCCAAACACCACTTCGCAGCTAACGACCCTCACGACGACCAAGCCTCCACACACCACTACGCAGCCCACGACCGTCACGACGACCGGGCCCCCACACACCACTTCGCAGCCAACGACCGTCACGACGACCGAGCCTCCACACACCACTTCGCAGCCAACGACCGTCACGACGACCGAGCCTCCACACACCACCACGCAGCCATCGACGGTCACGACGACCGAGCCTCCACATACTACTGAACTGCCAACGACCATCACGACTACCGAACCTCCACAGACCACTTCGCAGCCAACGACCGAGCCTCCAGAGACCACTAAGCAGCCAACGACCGTCACGACGACCGAGCCTCCACACACCACTACGCAGCCAACGTCCGTAACAACGACCAAGCCTCCACACACCACTACGCAGCCAACGACCGTCACGACGACCGAGCCTCCACACACCACTTCGCAGCCAACGACCGTCACGACGACCGAGCCTCCACACACCACCACGCAGCCATCGACGGTCACGACGACCGAGCCTCCACATACTACTGAACTGCCAACGACCATCACGACTACCGAGCCTCCACAGACCACTACGCAGCCAACGACCAAGCCTCCAGAGACCACTTCGCAGCCAACGACCGTCACGACGACCGGGCCTCCAAACACCACTTCGCAGCTTACGACCCTCACGACGACCAAGCCTCCACACACCACTACGCAGCCAACGACCGTCACGACGACCGGGCCCCCACACACCACTACGCAGCCAACGACCGTCACGACGACCGGGCCCCCACACACCACTTCGCAGCCAACGACCGTCACGACGACCGGGCCCCCACACACCACTTCGCAGCCAACGACCGTCACGACGACCGAGCCTCCACACACCACCACGCAGCCATCGACGGTCACGACGACCGAGCCTCCAACGACAGTAATAACGACCGAAACTCCACACACCACCACGCAGCCATCGACGGTCACGACGACCGAGCCTCCACACACCACTACGCAGCCAACGACCGTCACGAAGACCGGGCCCCCACACACCACTACGCAGCCAACGACCCTCACGACGACCGAGCCTCCACACACCACTTCGCAGCCAACGACCGTCACGACGACCGGGCCTCCACACACCACCACGCAGCCATCGACGGTCACGACGACCGAGCCTCCACATACTACTGAACTGCCAACGACCATCACGACTACCGAGCCTCCACAGACCACTACGCAGCCAACGACCGAGCCTCCAGAGACCACTAAGCAGCCAACGACCGTCACGACGACCGAGCCTTCACACACCACTACGCAGCCAACGTCCGTAACAACGACCAAGCCTCCAACGACAGTAACAACGACCGAAACTCCACACACCACTACGCATCCAACGACCGTCACGACTCCCGAACCTCCACACACCACTGCGCAGCCAACGACCGTAACAACGACCGAGTCTCCAACGACAGTAACAACGACCGAGTCTCCAACGACAGTTACAACGACCGAAACTCCACACACCACTACGCAGCCATCGACGATCACGACGACCGAGCCTCCACACACCACTACGCAGCCAACGACCGTCACGATGACCGAGCCTCCACAGACCACTACAGCCAAGCCCACGAAGGTCACGACGCACAATCCTCCGTACACCACCACAATCAAACCTACTAAAGTTACCACACATAGGCCCCCGCACACTACAACAACCAAGCCTACCAAAGTCACGACGCACAGGCCCCCGCACACCACCACAACCAAGCCTACAAAAGTCACGACGCACAGGTCCCCGCCTCCCACTAAAACTAAGCCTACTAGAGTTACGACGCACAAGCCCCCGCACATCACGACCAAGCCTACGAGAGTCACAACGCACAGGCCTCCGCGCCCCACAAATACTAAGCCTACGAGAGTCACGACGCACAGGCCTCCACACCCCAAGCCTACGGAAGTCACGACGCACAGGCCTCCACACCCCAAGCCTACCAAAGTCACGACGCACAAGCCCCCGCACACCACCACAATCAGGCCTACAAATGTCACGACGCACAGGCCCCCGCACCCCACTAAAACTAGGCCTACGAGGGTCACAACGCACAGGCCTCCGCACTCCAAGCCTACGAAAGTCACGACGCACAGGCCTCCACACCCCAAGCCTACGAAAGTCACGACGCACAGGCCCCCGCACCCAACTAAAACTAAGCCTACGAGAGTCACGACGCACAGGACCCCGCGGCCCCCTAAAACTAAGCCTACGAAAGTCACAACCCACAAGCCCCCGCACACCATTTCAACCAAGCCTATGAATGTCACGACGCACAGCCCTCCCCACATCACTTCAACGAAGCCTACGTACGTCACGACGGTGATGACCAAGCCTACATACAGAACTGTCATTCCACGTAGTGGTTCTACGACTTGGAAACCACCGATTTTGTCACTATTAATTTCTACTCTCATGTATACTCATTTGTAAATCAGGCTGCATTCAATAAACAGTATATGAGATAATTATAAATCTCTTCAATTATCACGAATTCGCAAACGAAAATCACCCGATACAGTTTGGCGGTACTGAATTTATGATATTTCAACAATAAATTGATGATTCGTTGTTTCAAATCTAAAACACATATCCAATTGCATTGTATTGAATTAGTGTGTCATACTAGTTTATTATTATATTTCTATTCCTTATTTACCAACTACGTAACATGAAAGAACAACATTTTTCTTCATTTGAAAAGAATTCAGTTTTCACAGTGTCTCCCTAGCCCCAAAAATATCTAGTTGAAATGGAAAGGATTCTCGAATTATTTTTAAATATTCATTTTGCTGATGCAATGACGAACTATTTACACATTTCAGTCAAAGGTAAACCAAAGGAAAAATTATCAAATTGTTCAGAACAGGGAAGTTTTGAATGTGCTGTGACCGAGTGTGTGTTTGCAAGGAAAACATACACTGTTATTTGTATTTATCGACCTCCTAATGGAAACATACCAATTTTCTTTGAAAAAATGGAACAACTTTTAATAAAAAGTTTTGAAGAGAACACTCATACAATTGTAGTTGGCGATATGAACATTGAGATGAGGGACGAAAACAACTTGAAAACCGAATTTGTATCATTGATGAACTCATTTAATTTGATTCAAACTATCCATGAATACACTAGAGTAACAACACACTCAAAAGCATGTATTGATAATATTTTCACAAATTTAGAAACATGGAACTCAGAAGTATTAGAACTGCATATTTCAGACCATCAAGCTCAAAAAATCACTTTTGAAATTGAAGAATGTTGTAAAACTCAACCTAAATATTGTAGATTTTTTAGTGAGAAAGCCAAAGATAACTTTAAGGTTAGGCTTAACGAACAAGATTGGAAAATAGTTTTTGATGTTCAAGAAAACGTTGATAAACAGTGGGACATATTTATGTCAATTTTTCATGGCATTTTCTGTGAATGCTTTCCAGTAAAGCTGGTACAAAATAAAAAACATAAACACTGCCCACAAAATCAAGAAGTAACAGAATGTAAAAAACGGTTAGATATATTTTTGTCACTCAGTAAACAGAACCCAATATTTCATGAGCAATATAAAAACTGCAAAAAAGAATACGATGAACTTCTCAGACAACTCAAGTCCCAGCACTATGCAGAAAGGGTAAATAAATCTGATAATAAGAATAAAACCATGTGGGCCATCTGCAATGAATTAATGAAATAAACGGTAAACATTCAAAAAGCAAGGACTGTCAAATTGAGGGAGAACCTGAAACTATAGCAAATGAATTCAATAGATATTTCAATGAAATAGTTTCAGAAATGCTTAAAAACTTGGAAAATGTCCCATTTGATGTGAGTCTGTTGGTGAGAAGTGACAGGTCAATGCTTCTCACACCGACAACACCTGAAGAGATCATCGAACTTGCAAGATCTCTAAGGAACAAACACAGTAGTGGAGAAGACGAGATCCCATTGAGTATTGTTAAGCTGGCGGTGTCAGAAATCTGTGAAATCCTCTCATTTCTCATCAACAACTCATTCAGACAGGGTGTATTCCCCAAAAAATTGAAACAAACTCTCATTAAGCCTCTCTTCAGAAGTGGGGATCCTCAGCTAATAGAAAACTATAGGCCCATCAATCTGCTACCATGCTTCTCAAAATTATTTGAGTTAGCAATGTGCTCTATACTGACTAACTTTTTGAATGTTACAAATTTTTTACAGACACCCAGCACGCATATTTGAAAGGTAGGTCAACCCAAACCGCCGTTTTCCAGTTCACCAAAAGTATTCTGGATTTAATTGAGAATAACAACTTACCATTAGCCATTTTTCTAGATTTATCAAAGGCATATGACTCGTTAAATCAGGAATATCTGTTGGAAAAACTTGAAACTTATGGAATTCGAGGAAAAGCTCACAACTGGTTTTGTTCATACCTATCTTCAAGAGCCCAAAGGGTAACAATAACAAAAGATGGAGTTTCAAAAACATCAGATTTATTGATTAACAGAACAGGAATTGCACAGGGTAGTGTTATAGGGCCGATTTTATTCATAATTTATTTGAATGATTAATGCACGATTGTCAAGAACACTGAAGAAACTGTAGTAAATTACGCAGATGATACAAATTTAATAATTGGAGCAAAACAAAGCGATGACCTAATAAGGCGGGGAAATGTTTTTTTCTCAAAAGCGAAAAATTGGTTTGATAAAAATAAATTACTGTTGAATGCAAATAAAACCAATTTGATGATTTTTAGTACAGACAGGTGCAGAAAAGAAAAACCAGACAGTATAAGTTGGCTGGGAAATGAAACAAAAATAACTGAATACACAAAGTTTTTGGGAGTATTTATAGATAATTTCCTGAAATGGAATAAGCAGACTGATTTTGTTTATCAAAAATTGAACAAAGTCATTTACGCAATCAGAACAACATCAAAATACATGGATGAAAAAACTGTAAAAATTCTATACCATGCAAATTTTGAATCAGTGTTGAGATATGGAATTATGTTTTGGGGAACAGAACAGAATCTACAAAAAATATTCATTGCACAGAAAAGAGTTTTCAGAACTATCTATAAAATGCCCTTCAGACAATCCTGCAGAGGTTTATTCAAAGAAAAACAAATTTTAACAGTGTCGGGACTATATCTATTGGGATGTTTAACATTTTTACATAAGCACAAGGAGTTGTTCACAGGAAATGACATGAATCTCAATTATAATACACGAACACTTAACATAAACTTTCCTATACACAGATTAACTCTCACGGAAAGAAATCCTTCATATATGTGCATCAGAATATTTAATAAGTTACCTAACAATATCAAGTCTATCAGGGCGCACAAGGTCTTCAAGAATAAAGTGAAACAACTCCTGTTGAATCTAGAACCGTATGATCTGAAAGAATATTTTGAAGCCAATCACTAAAATCGTGTTGTTTGACGTTATTTCTTTCAATGTTTGTATGTGCCATGTGTGTACGTTTTTTTTTTATATATATATATATATATATATATATATATATATATATATATATATATATATATATATAGTGTGTTGTATATATAGATGTTTATATGAAATAAATAATAAAAAAAAACTTGAATGACCTATGTTTGTGTTTGCACCACGGGTATAAATAGATATAACCAAAGGCTCTCAGCTTTGTAGAATCGTCAACCTCAGGGAATAAACATCTACTTACCCTTAGTACATAAATTACTATATATTGTCTTCAAATATGTTTATACTCAATAAAATATGAAGAATAGGGGAAGTGGGGGAGATTGATTCACTTTTTTTGAAGACTTGAAAACTGAGTGATAGAGCTGGTTTGATACCCCATTGCAGACACAGTTCTATCTAGTTTGTTGGTGTACTACAGTTTTTTTCATAAAGTCACATGAAAAAGAAAAATAATCGATTATGTGAAAAATTGGATTTGTATCAAATCACCCCGCATACGGGGCACATTGAACCAGAGTGTGGGGCACATGGGTATTTCATATATTTCATGCAAATGTAAGAATCTTGACGACTTTCTTCACTGAATTTTTTATATTAATTGAAAATAAACACATTATCGCTTACAGATGTCAGAAACTAAGGAAAACTGAGAAGAATAAGTAACAAATTCAATATAATAACATATTTCCAATGGGTTATGTGAATACGATTGGTGCAAATGTTGTTCTGAAATATTTCGGGACAAACTTATCTGTTCACGATCAACAGAGTCGGTGAGCGTACTTAACGTCAGAGCTGGGCAGAGTACTGCAATTAAGTACTAATGAGTACTTCACTATGAGTAACTTCAAATAGTACTCATAAGTGTTCGAGTATAGTACTCAAGGCAAATGAATTCTTTTACAAAATTCACAGAGTACTCTTAAAAAATGAGTAACGAGTATGAGTATTTCAAAAAAAGAAGTCAATATAATGAATATGTAATTATAATGAACGTTGAATGTATCCGCCTCGTCAGACACTCAGACACAGCTAGTCAGTATGAGAGCGACAGATAAAAAATCTATCAATTTGCATTTACCATTGATGTGTACACCCAATTTTCGCATTTTAATTTTCATATAAGCAGGAAAGCAGCTAATAAAGGTATTAGGTAGAGAAGTACAGCCACAGGTAGAGGATAGTCGAAAGAACAGTTACAGAGTTACGTATAGGTATATTTCATGTGTATATGTATATAATATATACAATAATACAATACGCCATTTCCAAAATAAAATTTTTATTTCAAAAATAACAAAATATTATAACTTTCAGTAAACGAATTAACAAAACAAACATTACAAAATGAAAAACGAACACAAAATTGTAATAACGGACTTTTGGTACTTTTTCCCACCTATCAGTAAATCAGTCACACTTGGTTGATCAAGTGATTGATAGGTAGAGGTACGAACAGGAAGGTAGGTAACAAAAAAGAATTAAAAGTAATTCTTTAAGAGAACCAAGTTTTCAAAATTCGTATCGCTTAGGGCATCACGCTTTGGAGTATTTATTATCGTTGCATAAGAGAAGAGTCTTTCAACCGGTGCAGAAGAAGGCAATGATGTATTTGTATACAAAAAAATTTCATGTGAACTGATTGTTAAGCTGACGGCTCTAAGGCACAACATTCAAGACAAGCTCATACTTGTATGTGCGGGTGTGCGCGCGTCCGTACTCGTACTCGTTACTCGTCAGATGTATGAATCAAAAGTACTCAGTACTCTAAAATGTAAAGTACTCAATATTTTTCGAGTACTGAGTACGTCAGAAAAAAAATACTCAAAAGTAACAATTACTGAGTACTTTGAGTACTCTAGTACAATTTTGAGTACAATTTACTCGAGTACTGCCCAGCTCTTCTTAACGTTCTTTAAAAGTAGCGATAATCAAGTCGAATTTATTTACATCGTCATGACATGGAAAAAAAAAATAAATGGACTTGATAATATTCAAATTATTTTCCAAAGTGAAATTTGAAACATTGAATAAATTTGAGCCCTCAAAACACCACCATTTACCGCGCACTTTGAATGATGTTAAATGATGTGTTCCGTGTTTGTTTACTCTAAGCGTTTCAGTTTTAATTGCTGAATAGATCATAACTGAAAAACATTTTCATTTGAGTGGTGTATGGTACCGAAGTGCAAAAACACGTTTAGAAATACACCCAATAAAGTGTATTTTCGTATTCCAAGCGATGCAAAAGTACGAAAACAATGGTGTGACATGATGGGAAGGGATATTGTATTTCCAAAATCGTGTTTCTATTGTTGTGAAGATCATTTTAACGTAACTTTGCTATATTTATATACAGCTGGGTGTGAATTAGTCAGAAGTGAGTTTGCATCGGCTATAAAGCTGTAACGCCTTTTCCTCGCGATAAACAATATCTAGCGCCCTCTATCGGTACGGACGGTACCACGGGCGCCAGCTGGTGTTTTTAGAGTGTCACCAAGCACCACTACACCGGGCAGCTGCAGTGAAGACGGTAATCCAGGGGTCTTGGTGAACTTGACAGCTTTCAGATGTCAGAGAGTCAGATTTTACTTGACTCCACTGAGATTCAAACTGGTTTACCGACAGCTAATTAAGAAATTAAATACTCAACTAATGAAAGGAAACACCAAGTATAACTTACTAATTTATTTTCGGATCAGTGAAAATTCTAAATACGAACTTTACTTTTCTATGAGCGATGTACGATAGCAAACAAGAAGGACGGGGCGTGTAACGATTATCAAGCAGACAAACCGAAATTTAGTGAACGAAATGAGTTAATGTAAATCGGCGCTGTTATAAGGAAATATTACGGTTGACACATGCGGTTTAAAGCGGGAGGGGGTAGCAACTAAAAGCGGGGTGACAACTTGAAGCAGGGTAGCAGAAGCTCTACAGTATTCGTACCACGGTATAGCCTGTCATCCACCAACCCGATATCAAGTTCTGATTACCCTGTATATACTTCACGACGCTTCGATACGGAAAGAATAGAGAACAGGAATCAAACCTCAGTGTAACGGACACGAAAGGCTTGACGTAAGGAAGTGACAGTATGCCCCAGTATAGCGGACACGAAGGGCGGAAGGAAGAGAGAGAGAGAGATAGCAAACACCAGTGTAACTGACACGAAGTGAGGTAAGGAAGAAATAAAGACCTCAGTGTAACGGACACGAAGGGCTGAAGGAAGAGAGAGAGAGATAGCAAGCACCAGTGTAACTGACACGAAGTGCGGTAAGGAACAGACAGTAACCCCAGTGTAACGGACACGAAGGGTTGAAAGAAGAGGGAGAAATAGTAAGCACCAGTGTACTGACACGAAGTGCGGTAAGAAAGAAATAAACCCCAGTGTAACGGACACGAAGGGTTGAAAGAAGAGAGAGAGAGAGGTACGCGACAACAAAAATTCCCGGCGCGTTTCTCGACAACTTACTCGGGGTGCTGGCGGACAGGCAAACACAACTTACGGGTTCCTACCTTTCGGTCGGGTCACTACGGCTTCTAGTTACGTTAGGCCCCAAGCAGTTGTGTGGTCCGTTGAAGCCTCTTCGTTTGGTGAAGAACAGTTGCGTTGAATTACTCTTGTATACTCAAAAGCACCCACAAATAAAGATAATCGATCTTACTATGTGTTGTTTTAATGAATAAACAGCAGGTAACAACTCTGTGACTGACTTGAACTGAACTTAACTTCTATCAACAATCCACAGAATTTATAGTAAAATAGAATGTAAACAAGAAGATAAACTTCGAAATAAAATACATGTCAGCAAATATAAAGTTTGGAATAAAATAAGAGTAAGCACTGATATTTCACGGAAGAAAATAGGTGTCAACAATATTGAGAGATAACTTTCGGAAATAAATCATTGTCATCACTTTTTAAGATAAAGTTTGGAAATAAAAAGGAATCAGCATATTTAGTTATAGTAAACAATATAGTCCAGGATGAGTTATAGTCCAGGGCTGGTCTGAAGGAATGAAAAATGTAATTCCTCCCCTCTTAAATGGAAGCCTAGGGTTGGTTTGGCTGGCTGGGCTGACCATCCATCTCGATGTCTCCACTGGGAGTGGTCCTGTGATTTCTTCTCTTCTGGAGGTACAGGATCATGTTGTAGGGATAACATGTTTTGTAGTAACATGTCACCAAAATATAGATAGCAAGGGAGGCTATCAGGAATACAACGACAATCATCCATGTGGAAAATGACTGCACTGATGTTGGCTCCATAGGTAGGACAACTTCATGGTAGGTATTCATCTTTGACGTCAAGTGCTGGATTTCTTCTAAATCCATCTTGTTGAGTTTCACCTTGATGTTTTTGGTAGTGAGATTGCTAATGTTCAGTGAAGGTAGTTTTATCACTGTCATCGGGGATAACTCATCAGTTCCATGTATAAATTTTTCTTCATCGATAAGGAAATAACATCCTTTTGGAATGGTCATGAGGTAGCTTCCAGATTCTACTTCATGGTGTGTTTCCATGGAACAGCTCTCCGTAATGATAGTATCGGCAGGTGTTGTAAATATAATGTTCTCTGGTGTAACTTGGTTGGCTATGGCTCTATCCAAGTGGACGATGAGGGTTGAACAATTATCAGCTTGATTTGTCAGGATAATTCGGACAACACAATCTTCTTCTGTTTGTAGTTTATTCTTGCAGTAGTAAACATCTTCGATTTCAGCACATGGCTCATCTTGGTATTGGTACAACTCATTCTTCTCACTCAGGATAAGGTAAGGTTTTTGAGGTGAAATGAGTTTATTATGAAGTGGGATAGGATAAATGAAATATGTTCTGAATAACATTGGATTCAATATTGGGAAATGAATCAGAAACACAATTCTTTTATCTGAGAAAAGTAACTGAATTCCTAAAAAGTTATAATAACTATGTTGATTTTTGAAATTCACCATTTGATTTGGACTGTATAAAGTATTCATTTTCTCAATAAGTGTATTTAAATTGTTCAATGAAAGCAAAGTTGGATGAACTTTATTGAGATTAGCAAATGTTAGTGCATTAATAATCTGGTTCAATTGATTTTGAAAATTTATTAAAGAATCAATTATTAAATTCAAAATATTTATTTCATTAATTTCCTCTTGGAATAAATTGATTGAATTCATTGTTGTGAGTATATTTGTTTTGATTTGAAACAATGTTCGATTCGTTTGAGCCATGAATTCTTTTGCCATATGTATCTCACTATTTATTGCATCTTGTAGCAAATGATTATTTTTATTCAAATGGTTTAAAATTATATTAATCCTTTCCCCATCATCATTATCGAGGGTACCAAATAACCATTTTGATATTTTTCCACCAAGATTGATCAATCCGCGTTTAGATAAAACATGTGGATTGATAGCTTGCAATTGATGATCAATTTGAGTAGATATCGTAGTTGCTTGTTGAATGAGCAAGTTCGTTTGAGTACTCGTATTTTGATTTTCTATAATGAAACTCAGTTGAATATCCAAATTCTGTTTCATACTCAAAAGTTCTGTAACATTTATGTAGCTAACGAAAGTATGTTTACTTACAATTATTCTTGTTGCATCTAGATTGATAGGCAATATGGGATTATGTAACTTTTGTATAGTTTCTTCACTAGGGAAGGACAATAGGATGAATGAGAGTACAACCAATCGAATCATCCCGTAAGAATGAAATTCTTATTAATACTTTTTACGTTTTTTCAAATTATGTTTTGAATATTTGGAATTTTCAGTTTTGACTTTATTTGTTGTTTGAGCAATAGGATTTATTTTGAAAAACTTTGAAGCTAATTTATCTCTTGTTTGCTCTTTGTGGTATATTTGATCGTTTTCAGAAACAATCATTGGTTTCACTCGTTTGGTATTTATTTTCTCCATTTTGATATTCTTTTTCGCCTTCAATGTTGAATTGATACTTTCATAAGTTTTTTGGAGATTTTCTTTATGATCTTGAACATATTTTGATATGACATCTTTTTCTGTAATGTCAAAAGGATCTTTCGTGTTGAAGTGTCCTGTGACAATTTCAAAGGGGGTATGTTCAGTTGTTGAATGTATTGAATTGTTATACTGTGGAAATTGTTGGTTCTGTGGTTGAAAATATTGTGGATCTGGACGTTGGAAATATTGTTGATTTTTTGAAGTATTATTCGGCATAAAGGATTGCGAATAATTCGAGTGTTGTACCATCGGTGATTTAAAATTTGGGTTAGGTAGCTGTTGTGGATTATTTCTCTTGCCATCATTTACTAATGTCATGAAATTTTCTTCTTCAATAACATATTTCAAGGCATCTTCCAAACAAGTTGGATTTTTAAGGCGAACTCCCATTTGAATAAGTGGTGGTAAGTGTTTCAAAAATGAGACTAAAATTAGTTTTTCAATATTGCTAATTTGAGCAATTTTTGCTTGCTGGTTCAACAATGGATCATTATTGATGGATGAAAATATCAAACTTCTGGTATACTGACATCTAACACCAAAATTGTATGAATTTTCTTTTGCAAATGGTTTCAAATTGTGTAATTCTTGAAGTAAACAAGCAAAAGATCTTTGATCGGCAAAGGAAAGTATTAATAAATCTTTAATATCATTCCATGTATTCAATTCAGTTCTACTAGAGACCAATGTGAGCGCTTTTCCTCTCAGTTTACCAATTACTGCTCGTAAAATCAAATTTTTAATAGGTTGAGGTTCATTTATATAATGCTGAAACGTTTCATCACAAAATGCAATGAAATTATTTAATTCACATGGATTTCCTTCGAAGCTGGGTATAATGTCCAAAAATAATCTAAGCTGTTGATAATTTGTATCGACCATTGTTTCGTTTTGTGGATTTGTATGAGAAATATTCAAAGTTAATAAATCTTGAGTTAAGGTATCTACCTCTGAGTCAATGCTTTCAGGATTGATTTCAGAAAGAGATGGTAATTCAAGAAATGCTTGTCTAATTTGTTGACGTAGTTCACTATTTGTTTGTTTTAAACTATATAAATTACGAAACATAGAACTCCAGTTACTATCTCATCAGAGAAAAGCGTCTAAAAGTTCACCAATATAATAAAAATAGTATATATGATTAAAATAAGAATAGTATATATGATTGAAATAAGGAATAAACTATAGGATAGGGATATGATTAAAGGACTCACTTTATATGTATACCAGTTGGTATCCACCAGTGATATGCTTGAAGTGCTGTAGTTTTCTTTCTTCTGTCTTCTTTTTTTCGTCTCTGCCTCCTGTCTTCTTCTCCTCCTGTTGTTTTGTGTTCTTCTGCCTTGGAATCAAAATGTGACAAGTCGATGGTCACCTAGGATTCTTCTGGTAGCAGAACTCCGTTGTTCCCAACGCTGAAGCTGGAATCGTTGCGTTCTCTAAAGCTGTTGGAAATCTTCTTGTTTTGTTGTCTTTCCAACGGTTGTGTTGGAAATCCTACCGACTGCGCCAGTTACGTTAGGCCCCAAGCAGTTGTGTGGTCCGTTGAAGCCTCTCCGTTTGGTGAAGAACAGTTGCGTTGAATTACTCTTGTATACTCAAAAGCACCCACAAATAAAGATAATCGATCTTACTATGTGTTGTTTTAATGAATAAACAGCAGGTAACAACTCTGTGACTGACTTGAACTGAACTTAACTTCTATCAACAATCCACAGAATTTATAGTAAAATAGAATGTAAACAAGAAGATAAACTTCGAAATAAAATACATGTCAGCAAATATAAAGTTTGGAATAAAATAAGAGTAAGCACTGATATTTCACGGAAGAAAATAGGTGTCAACAATATTGAGAGATAACTTTCGGAAATAAATCATTGTCATCACTTTTTAAGATAAAGTTTGGAAATAAAAAGGAATCAGCATATTTAGTTATAGTAAACAATATAGTCCAGGATGAGTTATAGTCCAGGGCTGGTCTGAAGGAATGAAAAATGTAATTTTCTGCTGCTTGGTATCGGTGGCGGTCGATCGGCTGGTCGGTTGGTTCTCTGCAGTGGTCTCGTTGCTCTGTTACGGTCGGTGAACTGAACGAATTCTGCCTATTCACACCATGCCCCCCCCCGGGGTTGAGCGCCCAGGATGACGTGATGCCATATCCAGTTGCCTGGATACGAGACCTCGCCATCCTCCATTTTCCTTTCCACCCCCGCCCTCTCAGGAGCGGTCCTCAACCTGCTGATGGGCACTTCAGCAAGATTGATATCTAACCCTCTTCGGTTGGAAATCAGCCTTTAGGTGCTATTGCTTCCTCTCTATCTCTTACTTTGGTTGCTACCTGACTCTGCTTCGTTGCAGTTTTTGCATGGTGGTCCCCCCGACCTCTCCGGGACAGTTCTCGCCTGTCGCGGATCGGTTTATGTGTTCGCGCGCGATGTCTGTGTGTGTGTGTGGAGTGTACTTACCCGAGTCGCTGATGCGACTCTTATACTCACCTAAGCCGCCTGCGGGCGACTCTTGGATGTGGTCTCAGGTTTTGCTTGGAAGGCCTCGGGTGTTTGTCCCTCTCGCGGAATCTGGGATCGTCCATGTTCAGTGCGTTGTGGAGGTCACGCAGTGCTGGGTTTGGATTGCTCCTGATACGCTCGAAGATGCTTTCGGCGTGGTCTCGCAGGTTCTGCCTATTCTGTGCTTGCGTCTCAATTTATACCCGTACCACTTGCGCACTCATAGTCTGCGATGATGACGATGCTCTGACGTGCGGTACGGGAATATGTGATGGCTCGGAGTTGTTTCGTTCAATTACACTATTCGCAGGGGGGTCCGGATTAGTCTGGGTTCCGGTTAGAGCGGAGCGGAATTTATGAGCGCATTTGTTAGGCGGTGACGCTCTGATCATTTTCCCGAAAGAACGGTATTTTTAGGAGCATTTATAACCGACTTACCGAGGGGTAGTTGAAACATAATACTTGTAATATACTCACTGAAAGTAACCTGAAAATAGTAATTTCGTTACACACCCTTCCTACTTTGGAAAAAAAAAGAAAAAAAATTGTAAGGCATACCCTTCTATCTTAAACAAAATTTTTTTCCTTTTTTTTTTCAAACAAATGCGGAAGCGTCTCGGGAAAATAGCAAATACTTACAATTATTGTACCTAAATTAATATTTCATCTTATCAAATACCTACATCACCTAATTCGGGTAATCGAATAAAAAAAACTAAAATCAGACGTCTTCCCTGTGGAGTCAAAAAAAATTCATTCAGGTCGGATTCGTCTGTTACAATCCTAGTCGAACTATTCGCGGTCTAACAATGTCGTATAAAATTAAACTGAGAAAAAAAAACAAATTATATTTCTTGGCACGGCTATTCTTCCATCCTTCTGACTTATCGGGAGCTTCTACGGGTGTCGAACGGATGGGGACATCCACAATCGAAACGTGTGCTTGGGGGTGTGGGCAGCGGCAGGAGAGACAGGGCCCAATAAATTCCCTCCTACGGGAACTTCCCTTTCTCGCCGCTTTAGCTTCCCGACGAGCATGGGAAAAAGGGCTGCGGGAATCACGTCGGTGTCGGTCTTGACTTGAAGTGTTCGGGCAATCGCACTCTCGTGATAAAATGCCCACACGTCCACAACGGGAGCAAAATAAAATTCTTGCTTTCCGCCTGCATTCTCGACGAGTATGACCTGGTTCTCCGCACCGCCAACACAACTCCCTCTGCAATGACAGGTATTGGCCACTTTTTAGGGGCGACGGTTCTAATTCTGGCATCGGTTCTGTAAGTCGCCGACCGTTCTTGGCCCAGAACAGATCGTTGCGTGGATCCCATTCGGAGTGGGCGATGAAATATGGGTGGTTAGGAGACGGGTTGCTCGATGGGGCAGTATTTGACGTGTTCTTACTCGGGGTTTTCGGAGGTTCGAGGATGGCTGCGGTCGGAGTATCAGAAAACGACGGGCTGATCGGACCTTTTAGTGGAATGACATCTTGAATTCCAACGATGCGGTGAATTCCCGGAACTGATTCCACCGGCTGTTCCAAGGATGAAGCGGGGGTGGTTACTACTGGTGCGACTTCACTCATTTCCTCGGACGGACGAGACTTGTCGGTGCTTTGCGACGGCTGTTCGGTTATTCCTTGTTCGGTGTCCTGCATGGCCTCTAGGGGCTCGGCGGCTATTCGGTCTGGTGAGGACAGCTCTAAACCCAGGTCCAGGACATCCATCCTTACAAGGTCCAGTGTTGATTTCCTGCAACGGCCGTTCTATTAGATCAGGGTTGTAGGTACACGGGAATGGGGCAGTAGAGCAGGCGATAATGTTCAACGGTAGGAAAAACAAAACATTTATTCTATATAAAAATAACAAAAATTAACAACTATGAATATGGCCCTGAGCAAAAAAAAAACTAAATAAACAATTCTTCGAGGTCCTATCGCCTCGTGCGTTGGTTTAGGGCAACCAGACCCTTATCACCGTCCCGTCCGATGCTTTCAGGCGGTGCTTGTGCGCCTGAGTGGGACGGTGGGCTGGCCTCAGGCGGCGGAGCTGGTCCCGCAACTCCGGAGTCCAGGTGGCTCGGTTGGGGTTTTCGCGGAGGGCGGCCACCAACTGGTCCACCGACCATACATCAGGGGTTAGGGGATTGGCATCTCCCGCGGTGGACGTTCCTGGCGCAGGCTCCAGTATTTCTGGTTGTGGGAGCTGTGGTCCCACCTGGTTCACTGGGGTGCCAGGACTTCCTGCTTGTTTGTGTCCTGCTTTCCCCCATTCCTCTTCCAAGAATGTTGGTAAGGGCGGTGGTGGGGGCACGACAGAAAGCGGACTCGGGGTTGCCAGTGAGGGCGGCGGCATAGATACGGCAGGGGTCGGTTTCAGGGATGCCGGCGGGGGTGACTGCGGAGCTACAGCCGTGGTCGGTATACGGACGGGCGGCGCCTGACAAGCCACAGGTTTGAGAGAAAGTGCTGTCTCTGACGTCATAACCTCTATCGGACTGCATGGTTTGCCTTGTGCGGCAGGTTGGATGGTTCGGCCTTTCAAGAAAATCTCTCCGGTTCCTAAGTTGAGAGAAAAGCCTCGTCGGCGGAGTATATCCATACCTATCACCATATCCGAAGAAAGTCCTTGTATATGACAAAAAGTCTCGGCAAATCGTATTTCACCGATGGTGATCTCGATCTGATGAGAGCCCGGTACTTGGACGGTCTGGCCATTTGCTAGCCTCACAGTGCCAACTATAGCGTCTATCTTACGTAACCCTAGTATTCGCCACTGATCGACGACGCTGTCCCCTATATACGAGTTCACTGCTCCGGTGTCGATTAAAGCCTGTACGGTGCCTCCTGGCAACGCCAAAATTATATGTGGTCGATTGTCGGAATCTTCAACGGTTAACGGAGATGAGGCTACTTGTTTCGGATGCTGTCCGGGCCTCACATCGGTACAGCACCCATTTAGTTTTCCGGCCTTTGACATGGACAGTCTCGTGACATTACGCCTTCTCTCTTACAGCGAGAACAAAACAATTTTGCGGGAGCACGGCATTGTCCTCGGAAATGACCCATCTGTCCACATCGCCAACATTCACGAGAGGATGCCGGGGCTGAGGTCGAGGGGAGGTTCGGAGGTTCTCGACTGCTCGTCTGGCGGTTGTGTCCAGCTCTTCGGTCAACTTCCATCGATCGTCGGTCAACGTCAATCGGTCGTGGCGGTGCCTGTTGTCGATTTCCAGAGAAAGAGTGGGTAGAGTGGTCCAATTCTGCCTTCAATAGTTCATACTCCCGAACAGCGGTTGCGAATGTGGCTATGTCCGTGAAGTCACTGCGGCGGATCTGTTGTCGGTATTCCGGTCTGAGGTTGCGGTATAACCACTGAAGCTCCTGAGCGGCTGAAATTCCTCCGTGACGGCGTATGAGTGTCTGCAACTTGGTTATACACTGAGCAGCTGTTTCGTTCGGTTTCTGAAGCCTTCGCCCAATTGCGGCTTCCAAGTCCACCAAATAATTAACAGGAAAGGAGAAATTTCGAAATTCTGTTACGAAGTCCGCCCATGTCCTCCAGGAGTTTCGGTTGTTCCTGAACCACATTGCTGGCATTTCTTCTAATAGCTCTGGCATGACTGGGAGAAGATTGTCTGAATTAATCCCTTGAGCGTCGCAGATGTCCTCCAATCTTTCCAAAAAAGCGGCCGGATCTCCTCTTCCATTGAAACTTACTTTCCAAGCATGTACTTTCATGTGGCTGTTCGGCATGGCCTGTGAAAATGGGAGTGACGGCGGTACTGTTGACTGAAGGGAACACGGTGCTGCATACGGTAGTGAAGATGGTAGTGACGGTAGGGAATACGGTACTGCATTCGGTAATGACGGTGGGAGCGACGACGGTACGGAAAACTGTTGAAATGACGGTAGAGACGACGGTACTGAAAACTGAAGAAATGATGACGGTACGGCTGACGGTAAGGCAGTAGGCAGAGAAAGTGGCAGCGATGGTTGGTATGAATACGGTAGTGAAGACGGTGCTGTAAATTGTAGCGATGACGGCAGGAACGACGGAGCTGCTGACGGTACTGAATACGGTAATGTGAGAGGCACGGAAAGAGGCAGTGATGTTGGAAGGGAGAACGGTAACGAAGACGATAATGAACACGGTACGCCTGTGTAGATTCCACCAGTCAAATATGTTGTCCGCCCGTTAGTCCCCTGGCTGAGAGTCGTGTTGAGATGGGTGGATGAGACGGTCGTGGCACTAATAACGCCCAAAAGTCACCAAGGCGTTATTAGTGCTTATTTTTTATAGCTGTGCCTATGAGCTGCTCAGATTGATGCGGGAGGTCGTGGGTGTCGTTATCTGTTGGATTCAGAAGAACAAATGTTTCCTCTGACAAGTCTAAGAGTATAATGAGATGTACAGAAAGATACAACAGACTATTATTGAGCGCCAGATAATTTTTTTTTATTTGAAAAATGACCAAAAAACAATGAGATTTGTCAGAGAAAGAATTTGTGCCACTTCTCAGCAAAACACAAGAATAAAAAAAAGAACAATCTATTGTTGACAGATTTTGACAATTTGATGTTGAATTATTTGAAAACAGTATCTGTTAATTTGTTACAATTTTTACTTTCTGTCTTCGTCTCGTCTTCTGATCAGGTTTGCATAGTGGAGGAGAGACTTACTCCAGAAGTCCAGTACATTCACTCAGCTCTGAGGGACTTGGGTTTCTCAACAACGAAGAACCTGGATAAGGGTGTTTCGTAAGGCTCGTCTCCAGACCTTCACTCTAATGTGGGAGTGGCTTGAGCTGATTGTTGTTGATAATTCCCTTTCCTTGTTGCTGGAACTTCTAGAAGCTTCTCTCTGAAGTCTGTGTTCAGGTGGTGTTGTTCTCTCTGATCGAAATTGCTGCGGAAGACAAAAGACAAGCCAGTATCTTGTTACAATGTTATGAGGAGGGTTGAATTCCTCACAAATTAACAGGCTGCGAGTAAAAGAGAATTATTTACTAGAATTGAGCGAAACAGTGCTCACAAAATTGGTATTAACACAATAGTTTATGATCTTAACCTATTGGACCTAATTTAATTATTCGAGCTCGAATGAGTTTCAAGATTCTGCTGAACTGAATTGAAAGGGAGTGAGATAGTTATGAAATATATGATTTCAAGATATATGTGAGAAAGATCAGAAATTACTAAAATTCAAGTTTTAATAATTCAAGTGGTCCTGTTTCCCAACGTGAAAGATCGTGTAGTTGGCAATCGGAAAGAAATGAACTCTATTTGATTTGGAGTAAATAGATATAAAAAAAACAGGTACTATTGGTTCCTGAACCTCTGTGGTTTTTCTTTAATTTTTTTGGTTGGTTGGGGTGTTATCCTGAAGAAGGACTTGACATGGAAATCAAAAAATCATGAGTGAGTCTAGCTTCTGCTGATTATTAGAAAATTGTAATGAAAGCAAATACTCACTCACAATCCCTTTCTCTCCAATCTGATGACCGAGTCCTCATCCAAGGGTGGCAAAAAAAATGAAATTCAAGCTGATGTGTGCAGCAGCGTTCTCGTGTCTCTCAAAATTTTTCAGATCCGCTAATTCCAAAAGTGATGTAAATGGATGCTAGAAAAATAAAGAGAAAGAGCAGAAACAACTGAAAATTACATTACCAAAAGTCAATACGAGGGTTTCAAACTGATAGTTCTAGGTAATCAGAAACTTTAAAATTCGGATGATCAATATAATACACGATACATGGTCTTTCAACACGATGTCGGTGTCATCAATGTCCTTGACCTTGAATCAAGCGAAATAAGAAATTATTGATTACTAATGATCTGTTCTGAATTTAAAATAGAGATTATAAACAACTTGAAATTAATCAAAGAGACAATACGACCTTTTCTCCAAATCAGATAGGCAAATTGCTACTCAAAACTGTAAAACTTATCGCTACGATCGTTCTCGTTGCAAATCACAAAACCAAGAGAGCTCGAAAAATGTCTCTGCCAGAAAAATCCGATCCTCGCTCCCTGCGCATGTCAACTGACAATTCTTAATCTCGACAAGGTGGAAGTGTCTATTGTTCCGCCGCGCAGTCATTTAACTGATTTGTAATGTTAACAAATAGGATCGAGTAACGAGATGTTTTTCATTTCGTTACACCCCCCTCAAACTCCGGTAAAAAAAAATTTTGAGAAGTTAATTTTTTTTTTGCTCATGACTTCAGGCAAGGATGGGAATGAAACTTTTCCTGGACATAATGATGATGTTACAAAAGTACGAAACCTCAGTTCAAAACTAGCGAATACTAAATTGAAACAGTGAACACATGGTTCAACTGGTAATCGTAAACTGTTGTCGGCTCTCTCCATATGAAGCAAGGACAGGAGTGCCAGTCCACAATCAAACTCGGATCAGGTGATCGTTTCGCTGCTTGATGTTAAAGCTGCGCCGATGATCCACCCGATACCACTCGTCCCCGAGTTCGACAATGGACAAACCCAGCCATCCTCACTGCAGGATAAAAGAAACCCAACAAGAGTCACGCGTGGAAACAAAAAATGAAGCTAAGATGAATCAAGAGAAAGAGATAGCCAATTGTCCACTTCAATTGGGGTGAGATGTAGCTCTACCAGGCTAAAAGTGGCTAAACCACAAAAAACCCCTACAAAAAAATTCAGAGATCCTCCTGAGTCTGATACCAGGAACAAGTCCTCAGTCGCGACGAATCCATGGAGCTCAGGATCCCCCAGTAGAGCCGCACGACCGCTCTTAGGCGAGCTTCACACGTTGACCGGCCTAGACCTCCACGATAGCGCACACGACACCCCCCAAGTTCACCCTTCCAAGGACTCTGCTCGACAAGTCAAGCTGCCGGACTGAACTATGCTCGCGCCCATCACACCAGGTTTTCTACAGGCAAAAAAAAATGGGGGAGGCATTGAAATGCATGATACCAAACCGCCTTAAAATTTGGTACCCTAGCAGACACAACATTCAATACAAATGAATGGGAGGTTAAAAACCCAGATAGAAACCACCTCCAAGTTTGCTATCCAAATCATTCATACCTGATCATTGTGGAGTGGACTCAACCCATCGAACCGATGCCGCTATCAAAATTCCAGCCAAAACTCCTAAAACATCAAATGAGGTGACTACGTTTGCAAAACCGAAGTTGCATTGCGACCACATTGATATCCTAAATGAGTGGAACTCCAACAACCGAACCGACTCGCCAAACCGAACCCACCACAAGATCGTCCAGCATTCAGGGGAGCTGCCATCCCATAACCAACAAAACAACTATTCCCAAAAATACCCTAGAGAGAGAAGATAGGAAGTAAAGATAGAGACGAAAGATAAGGAAGAGATAAAGATGCAGGAGAGATCTAAAGATAAAAAAAATGTTCAGATGTAATAAAAATATCAAGAGGACTCAACAGTTAAATAGTAACGATATTAATCACCGTGAGTGATCGTCTCTCTCGATAAAACAACATGGCTTGATTTTGAAATGCCAAATGATCACCACTGATTATACCAAAGCACACTCAGAATGAAAACACGAGTACAACTATCTCATAGGTAACGGAACTGAAAATTCCCAGATACGACCACCACTGGTCAAAACATGCCACCTAGGCACAAAGATATGGAATATCAGATCCAAGAAAAAGATGAAGTATGAGACAGCTACTGCATGACTAACATCATTTGAGTATTCTGAGGCAATCTTCAATGGCAAACAAATCACTAGATGTTATGTAATATTAAAAGTGGCCAGTTGTAGGACTTTTACCATCTGGTATATGCCATGGTGGCAGAATTCTCAGGCCCCTGTCCACAGAGCCATAAAAAAAACTAAGAGGAAGATAGATTAAACTGAAAAGAAAGAGAAAGAGAGAATGATGACAATTGAAAATATAATTCACAACAATGATGTTTGAGTGAAACGATTTGAGGAGAAATTTTGAAGGATATCTGTCAAAATACTTCTAAGATAAGCGATTGATTATTGAATGAAAATCGAGTACATTCCATTTATACTGAAAGATTATACTTTCAAGGTAAGATAAAGGAAATTTGCCGCAAGGCAATTAGAATTGGTCAAGGTAGGCTGCAAACTACAAACATACTCACAAGAAAAACATACTTAGGAGAAATTTGTTTGTCTGTTGCGAAAGATAAATCCCAAACAGGGTAAACACCAATACTAAGCAAAAGGGAGGGATTTTGAGTAAAAAAGGCTACTGATTAAACTGTTCAAAATCTTAGGTAATGAAGGCACAAATTTATAACAGGTATTGCCATCAGAACGCTGAAGAAAGAATTGACAGTAACTAACCCTGGAATACAAAATCCATGAGTTGAAAGCTGCTTCAACTAGGAGATAAGATACTGAAATGTACTCAAAGAAAAATATATACACAGGGAAATTTCAATAACCAATAAAAGATAGGTATATAATATGTTCTCATGACAGTTCTTTCCAGAAAATACGAGAACTAATGAGTATTTTGCCAGACAGACACTTCAAATAAAAATTTAGTATCATAAAAGTAAAAAAATATGGAAAACAGTTGATCTTGCTGCCGCAGGAAAAATTGGAATACAAACAATTATAACATTCTCGTCTGAGAGTTGTTAAAACTTTTTCCCGCTGGTTGGGTAGGATACTAACTACTAGAGCTTTAGGATACACCAAGGACATCCAACCTATGCCCTAAATTTAGATAGGATACTAAGTAGAGAAATATTCCTCCTCATCGCTCGACTCGGACACCGATTCTGAATCATTACCACTGCTGTTCACATCAAAAGTAACGTCAGGCTTGATATCTTTCACATGCCAATCTCCAAGGTTCTTGCCATCTCTATCCTTCAAGTTATAAATAAAGGGAGAGATAACTTTATTGACCACACAAGGTATGAATTTTGGAGCTAATTTGGCAGAGAAATTATCATTGGCCTTAGATAAGACATAGTTCTTTTTCCAGACATAGTCTCCCACATTAAACTTGAGAGAACGTTTCCTCAGATTATATCTCCTGGAATTCTGAACATATGAACGGTGCAATTTCTTACGAACATCTTCGTACAATGGAGGTAATGATTGAGAATCTTCCACAGAGTGAATTTTGTCACCAATTGATACAACATTATTTGCATTTTCTGCAATTTTACCATAATAATCACCCGATACTGGAATGTTCCTGGAAAATACTAGAAAAGAGGGAGAGTAAGAAGTCACATCATGCTTTGCCAGACGAATGGCCTGCGCAACCTTAAAGATAGACTTGTCCCAATCTTTGTGATTCTCGTGCACGTAACAACGAATAGCAGTCGTAATGGTTTTGTTAACCCGCTCAGCATGATTTATTTGGGCATGATATCTTGCATTATACCATATTTTCTGAATGGAATATTGTTCTATTAAACTCTTAAACTCTTTACTGGTAAACTGTGGACCATTGTCACATGAAACTATTTGGGGAACTCCAAAAATAAGAAAGACATTATTTTCAAGAAATTTCACAATTGCTTTGGCTGTGGCCTTTGCCATTGGATGTACTAAAACAAACTTAGTGAACCAATCAACTACAACAAGAAGATACTGATTTCCCATTTTTGATCTAGGGTAAGGTCCTAGAAGATCTGTTGAAATAAGTTGAAATGGAAAATTGATATTACGATAAGACCCCATGAGACCTGCTTGAGGTAAGTTTGATGATTTACTAGCTGCACAAACTTTACATTTCTTAACATATTGATAAACACTTTTTCTCATTTTTGGCCAGTAATACAATTCAGAGATTCTAGCAATTGTTTTAGAGATACCAAAATGAGAAGCAGTTTCATGATCATGAAAAGTTTCTAAAATTTCTTGTCTATTTTCCGTTGGAACCACAATTTTCCAGTTAGTGAGATTTCCACCAATATTTAAATTAGTTAACACATGTTTATACAAGATATCATTTTCCACTCTGAAGGATGGATATTCTGCTGGAGATAAATTAACCTTTTTAACCATATCAAGGTACCAATCATCCGGTTTCAAAGTAGATAAATTCAACAGGGAAGTCTCGAATGAACGAGACAATGCATCTGCCACTACATTAAGCGAACCTTTCCTGTGAATTATCTTAAAATCATACTGGGCCAATTTAACCAACCAACGCGCTAACCTTGGTGAAGGATCTTTCATACTACGAAGCCACTGCAGTGAACTATGGTCAGTAATTACCGAAAAAGGGCGACCATCCACGTAATACTTGAATTTTTCAATTCCAAATATTATGGCCAGTAACTCCTTTTCAGTAGTTGTATATTTACGTTGACAAGAATTCAATGTTCTACTTGCATAAGCTATAGGATGTTCCATTCTATCCTCTTCTTGAAATAAGACAGATCCAACACCCACGTTGGGCGCCAAATGTGTAACGCCCAAAAGTCACCAAGGCGTTATTAGTGCTTATTTTTTATAGCTGTGCCTATGAGCTGCTCAGATTGATGCGGGAGGTCGTGGGTGTCGTTATCTGTTGGATTCAGAAGAACAAATGTTTCCTCTGACAAGTCTAAGAGTATAATGAGATGTACAGAAAGATACAACAGACTATTATTGAGCGCCAGATAATTTTTTTTTATTTGAAAAATGACCAAAAAACAATGAGATTTGTCAGAGAAAGAATTTGTGCCACTTCTCAGCAAAACACAAGAATAAAAAAAAGAACAATCTATTGTTGACAGATTTTGACAATTTGATGTTGAATTATTTGAAAACAGTATCTGTTAATTTGTTACAATTTTTACTTTCTGTCTTCGTCTCGTCTTCTGATCAGGTTTGCATAGTGGAGGAGAGACTTACTCCAGAAGTCCAGTACATTCACTCAGCTCTGAGGGACTTGGGTTTCTCAACAACGAAGAACCTGGATAAGGGTGTTTCGTAAGGCTCGTCTCCAGACCTTCACTCTAATGTGGGAGTGGCTTGAGCTGATTGTTGTTGATAATTCCCTTTCCTTGTTGCTGGAACTTCTAGAAGCTTCTCTCTGAAGTCTGTGTTCAGGTGGTGTTGCTCTCTCTGATCGAAATTGCTGCGGAAGACAAAAGACAAGCCAGTATCTTGTTACAATGTTATGAGGAGGGTTGAATTCCTCACAAATTAACAGGCTGCGAGTAAAAGAGAATTATTTACTAGAATTGAGCGAAACAGTGCTCACAAAATTGGTATTAACACAATAGTTTATGATCTTAACCTATTGGACCTAATTTAATTATTCGAGCTCGAATGAGTTTCAAGATTCTGCTGAACTGAATTGAAAGGGAGTGAGATAGTTATGAAATATATGATTTCAAGATATATGTGAGAAAGATCAGAAATTACTAAAATTCAAGTTTTAATAATTCAAGTGGTCCTGTTTCCCAACGTGAAAGATCGTGTAGTTGGCAATCGGAAAGAAATGAACTCTATTCGATTTGGAGTAAATAGATATAAAAAAAACAGGTACTATTGGTTTGAACCTCTGTTCCTGAAGAAGGACTTGACATGGAAATCACAAAATCATGAGTGAGTCTAGCTTCTGCTGATTATTAGAAAATTGTAATGAAAGCAAATACTCACTCAGAATCCCTTTCTCTCCAATCTGATGACCAAGTCCTCATCCAAGGGTGGCAAAAAAAATGAAATTCAAGCTGATGTGTGCAGCAGCGTTCTCGTGTCTCTCAAAATTTTTCAGATCCGCTAATTCCAAAAGTGATGTAAATGGATGCTAGAAAAATAAAGAGAAAGAGCAGAAACAACTGAAAATTACATTACCAAAAGTCAATACGAGGGTTTCAAACTGATAGTTCTAGGTAATCAGAAACTTTCAAATTCGGATGATCAATATAATACACGATACATGGTCTTTTAACACGATGTCGGTGTCATCAATGTCCTTGACCTTGAATCAAGCGAAATAAGAAATTATTGATTACTAATGATCTGTTCTGAATTTAAAATAGAGATTATAAACAACTTGAAATTAATCAAAGAGACAATACGACCTTTTCTCCAAATCAGATAGGCAAATTGCTACTCAAAACTGTAAAACTTATCGCCACGATCGTTCTCGTTGCGAATCACAAAACCAAGAGAGCTCGAAAAATGTCTCTGCCAGAAAAATCCGATCCTCGCTCCCTGCGCATGTCAACTGACAATTCTTAATCTCGACAAGGTGGAAGTGTCTATTGTTCCGCCGCGCAGTCATTTAACCGATTTGTAATGTTAACAAATAGGATCGAGTAACGAGATGTTTTTCATTTCGTTACAGGGGTAGTCGTTGTGGACGTTGTTTGGACCACTACATTCCCAGGTGGATATAGGTACGGCGACGTCATCAAAGGTAACGGTGACGATCGACCTTCGCGCAGAAACTTCACTAATCGTTTTCTTTGCTCCTCCACGGTTCCAGGAACTTCCAATCGGAATTTTTCCAACTCGGCCTCTAGGTCTTCTTTCCGTAGACGGTAAACCCAGCTGACTCTAACATCACTCGGCTCTGTTCCTAGGTTCGTCTCCTTCAAAAGTTCTCCGTCGGAGGAGTTTCCCGATTCTCTTCCTGATCTAGACATAGTTTCACGGTTGTTGTTTCCCTTTGTATCAGCGGTTATTCGAAAATGTCTCTTATTTCGTACTCGGGACTTCGGTATCTCAGAAATGGTAGGAGTTAGCGTCAAACGGATAGCGTATTTCGCTTCAGCGACCCCAAAAACCTATTAAACGAGGTGTCTTTCGATGATCTATCCCAAAATTCAGAAAGTTCAAAAATCTGTCAAAATGACAGGTCAGCGGATTCGATCGAATTCGATTGATTTGGGTATAATCGACCCTCAGGAAGCGCTTTGCACTGGTCTCAAACGTCTAGAACGTCGGATTCAAGTTGATTAACTCCTAGGACGTTTTCAACACTTTTTCTAAATTCAGCAGCCTGAATCCACCACAAAAGTCTTCTTCCAGTCTTCTACACGGTTGTCACGTAAACGGTCACTCCCAGCGGCTCAACGTTGATTGCAATCGCTTTGTTGACCCCAAAAACCTATAAAACGATGTGCCACTTGGCGTCCCAGCTTCAGAACAACAAACTTCCAAAATCTTTCGACAAAAAAAAATCACACGTCAGCGGTTTCCAACGGATTTCGGTTATTTCCACACTTCGGAGTATGTTTTAGTTGGTGTTCTCCTCGGTCACGGTACAATATTAAAAAAACGGTCCCTGCTCGGGCGCCAATTTTGTAACGCCTTTTCCTCGCGTTAAACAATATCTAGCGCCCTCTATCGGTACGGACGGTACCTCGGGCGCCAGCTGGTGTTTTTAGAGTGTCACCAAGCACCACTACACCGGGCAGCTGCAGTGAAGACGGTAATCCAGGGGTCTTGGTGAACTTCCTTGACAGCTTTCAGATGTCAGAGAGTCAGATTTTACTTGACTCTACTGAGATTCAAACTGGTTTACCGACAGCTAATTAAGAAATTAAATACTCAACTAATGAAAGGAAACACCAAGTATAACTTACTAATTTATTTTCGGATCAGTGAAAATTCTAAATACGAACTTTACTCTTCTATGAGCGATGTACGATAGCAAACAAGAAGGACGGGGCGTGTAACGATTATCAAGCAAACAAACCGGAATTTAGTGAACGAAATGAGTTAATGTAAATCGACAACAAAAATTCCCGGCGCGTTTCTCGACAACTTACTCGGGGTGCTGGCGGACAGGCAAACACAACTTACGGGTTCCTACCTTTTGTTCGGGTCACTACGGCTTCTGCTGCTTGGTATCGGTGGCGGTCGATCGGCTGGTCGGTTGGTTCTCTGCAGTGGTCTCGTTGCTCTGTTACGGTCGGTGAATTGAACGAATTCTGCCTATTCTGTGCTTGCGTCTCAATTTATACCCGGACCACTTGCGCACTCATAGTCTGCGATGATGACGATGCTCTGAAGTGCGGTACGGGAATATGTGATGGCTCGGAGTTGTTTCGTTGAATTACACTATTCGCAGGGGGGTCCGGATTAGTCCGGGTTCCGGTTAGCGCGGAGCGGAATTTATGAGCGCATTTGTTAGGCGGTGACGCTCTGATCATTTTCCCGAAAGAACGGTATTTTTAGGAGCATTTATAACCGACTTACCGAGGGGTAGTTAAAACATAATACTTGTAATATACTCACCGAAAGTAACCTGAAAATAGTAACTTCGTTACAAAGCAGTGGAAAATTCGATTTTAAACTTACCTTAGTTTACAAACATATCGGATAATCGATTTATAATATACGTTTCGACTGTAGGCATTTATGAATACCAATCTGTTATGGGCTCGAATACATCATCAAACATAATGTTTACCTTGCAGCTATCACTCCTTTGATCCTTACGTACGTGAAATCGAGATTTGATATGCTGTCATCATGAATGTTTCTATTTTCAGAAAATGGTCCGATTGTTTCTTGGGCAAAATCAGTTCCACTCATCGTTATAGATTCACCACGAATCAAGATTAAATATAAATTACCTCAGGGATAGGGGTATGAAATATTTTTCACACAAGCACCACTTGAATGTCGATGCTGATAAATTCGATGTTGTGTCGTCTGATGTCACATTTCGTTTCGACCAATGGTGACGCGTTTCGTAAGTTTGAATTTTCCACTCTAATTCTTAACTTCTGATATAATATTTTATGCGTTCGAATGATGACTGAAAAAATTATAATGTGGCAATAATAAGGAATCAAGAAGGGAATATTCGAGACAATTTTATCTTTATGAATATTCCCTATTAACGACCATCAGTGCTTTTCGTTAATGCCCCCTCCCTTTTATTTGTTGAACGGGTCGACTCAAAAAATTGAAACTTTGGATAATGAAATTGATGCATAAATACTATACATCTCAGATATCTCACCGAGTTCGACGCCGTTCTCAACAAAAATGATGATTCTGCTGCTGCAGCGTATCGTATTTCGGATAAGATGTTAACATAATTCTTTCTGTTCAAATCAGTGGTAATTCAGCTCTCGAACAATTCACATTGTTTCTATGTATTTTCAAGTCTTGTTATAAATTAAATTTTTTAAAAAAGCACCTGAGCTCTCCGAGAACTTTTTTCATGGACAGATGAAAGTTTCAAGATGGCGACTGAGTGCCATATGGCAATCCCAACAACCCGATAAGATTTGATAGGTTAGGTTAGGTTAGGTTAGGTCGCTTCTCTCATCAATTAATTTCTCCGTACCTAGATTTACCTCTAGATCAAACCTTACCTTCCATATCATTGTTCCCAACACATATCATCATTTTAACAGTCCATTACTGAACATGTGTAAACAGTTTAATAGGCTAGAAGGTGTTGACATCTTTAATCTAACTCTACAACAATATAAAAAGCTTCTCTTCAGAAGGATTCCTTTAAACTGAGAATCTATCATTCTTTTTCTATTATGTAAATTTATTACAATACAAATATTCACTATTTTTTTTTTGTATTTGACTAGGATCACCATTTGTATCTTTTGTTATATACTCCAGTAAGTGGATTTAATAATCTGTTTGGATGTATTATTCTATAAATAAATAAATAGGTTATTTTTTGTTCATAAAAAAGACAAAAGTATCAGTGACAACGAACATCATTGTTCAGTTCGAATATTCTCATTTAGTTTTCGATATAACAAGTAGATAGGTACCACGTAAATTATCTCCAAAATGGTCAATTGAACAAAATTTAACAGGAGAACTGGTTCGAATGTGCTGGAAACTACTGTTGAACCTCTAATCACCAAAATCGTCGAAGCGAATCTTGATGGTTTCGATATGGATTTTATTACTTCATCAAGATAGAGTAACACCACATTACTCCAGACAAATGAGAAACTATTTGGATAATATTTTCCATGGTCGTTGGATTGGCCATCGAGATCCTACGGAATGGCCAGCCAGTTTGCCAGATTTGACACCTGACTTTTTATGGGGTTATTTGAAGCAAAAGGTATACGAAACTGAACCTGCTTTGATATTGCACATACGGCAGAGAATAATAAATATTTCTTGAATTATCGATCTTGCTGGGTTCGAAAATGTCCTTCGTGAAAAATTGGATAGGCTGTTCTCATGTCAAGACGTTTGAGGCAACCATTTCGAGCATCTTCTGAGCTGAACTCAGCTTGTTTCAACAAGGTATGAAGTTAAATGTCGATATATTCAGGCAATTATCAAATGTTCCACCATTTTGTATGATGATATTGACTTCATATTCTAGAGTTGTAAAGTAGTCGTCGGGAGCTTTAAAATGATGTATCACAAGACCCCTCTTTCCATTTAATTTTTTTTCCGGATGTCGTCCAAGCGCCATCTTGAAATTTTCATCTGTGATTTCACTCCAAAATATAGTATTTATGCATCAATTTCATTATCCCAAGTTTCAATCTTCTGAGTTAACCTGTTCAAATATAAAAGGGGGACATTAGAGAAAAGCATTGTATAATGACTTATTTCAATACAAAAGATACTAATGTATCTAAAAGTCGAAGTGATAGTCCGAATAAATGAAAGTCGTTGAAATTGAATATATATATATATATATATATATATATATGATGAGTTGTTTTTTCGGGTTTCATTCCGTGTACTGTTGTTTTGATCCTCTGAATTGTCACTCCGAACTCGGCTAATTAGTTCGAGTTCTGCTTCATAATATATAGGGGTGTTCATTGATGGTATCTTTGATCTGGGCCCCTCCCACTTTCTTTGTTGGTCCGACTGCATTTGTCATTATGTCTGGGTAATAGCGTGGTTAGGTCCGACATTGTTCCTCTGGTGTGATCGGCTTGTTTTTGTTCAGTGAAAGAATGGATTTCCACGTTCTTGGTAATCTTTGGGCGTCGTCTCTCTTGTTTATACTACTCGGTCGTTTCTCAACAATATATATATATATATATATATATATATATATATATATATATATATATATATATATATATATATATATATACAGAGGTTTTTAATTGGGCTTTGCACTCAAATGAAAATAGCAACCGTAGACACGTGTTTCTGGGTCATTGCCCTTCTTCAGCACGGTGTAGCCAAGTGCAAGGATGGACAACACTTGGAGAAACATCATTTGTGATGATAAATGATTACGTAAACTACGGTAATTATACAGTGGTCCAATGAAAAATATGCAACTAGCTCTTCTCTTTTTCATTTGGAATTTCGAATAAGAAGATTAGGGGCCAGTTTTTCAATACAAGGATAAATTAGTTATCTGTCAGATAGTAGAAATGAGGAGGTGCGCGTAAATGATTTGTGGCAGTGATAAGGATGAAAACTGATGGTTATTTTAATCTAGAAGATCTTGCATTGGAAAACTGGAGGAGGAAAAAAATACATTTTGGGATTTTTTTTGTTGTTGGAAAAACTGCAGATGAGTTCGGGAGAATTATTTGGGCAGAAGATTACTTCAGTTTTGGAAACTGAGGTGGGTTTCTTTGAAAATTATTCCAACTTCACCGTGCAACATAGTTTATTCCATTTCACACTGCTGGCTCGGGTCCAGTATATGGTGTTGATGAACCTGTCTTGCAAAAGATAAATTACCCTAACACCAAGCTGATATTTTTGCACTCGATGCGTGTTTCACTAACAAGGTCAGCATCTCTAGGACCTTGTTAGCGAAAAGCACGTCGAGTGCAAAAATATCAGTATGGTTTGTTCCGTAGTTTTCTGGGTTTGTGACCTACCACAATCTGAAAAAATAAGAATTGATATTGGAATCTATACAAGTGTAGAAGGGCAGATTTTCAATCTACCGCGAAAAGTTTCTGCGTCTATTGAAAATCTGCCCTCCTACTCTTGTATGGATTCCAATATTAATTTTTCAGATTGTGGTAGGTTACAAACCCAGAAAACTACGGAACAAATATTGATCCACCACAGGTTCCAATCTCATCAATCACTTGTCTTGCGAGCTTCTCGGCTTTTTAATTGCCTGCGATACCTGAGTGACCTGCGACCCATTGCAGAGTCAGTCTTTTATAGTCTGCCAGATGTTTCAGTTCCTCGCGACATTTCCATATCAGTTTTGATGTCACTCTGGGATTTTTCAGTGCCCTGAGTGAAGCTTGGCTGTCCGAGAAAATATTGATCCTCCCATTCCGTTGGGACCTAAGATTGATTGTTCTAGCACATTGGAGTATAGCATGGATTTCTACTTGAAAAACAGTGGGTATTGTATACACCAGTTCCATATTCCGTCTTGGATCCATCTGTAAACCAGGTGCTCCAGCCGGGCTTCTTCTCAGAGAGATTGTCTCTTTGCCACTCTTCACGATATCTTATCATTAATGAGAAGTTCGTGTTGAATATAAATTTGGGTGACATTTTATCTATATCCATGTTAAGTACATGTCCCTCCACTGTCCCACGATATCACCTGTCACCTATCTTTTGTATACCGATGAATTTTCCAGTCTAAAATGGCCCATTCTTGCCTCGCTCCATACCACAAGATATACAGGGGGAAGATCCAAAAGCACCTTCAGTTGTACAAGTTGGATTAGTTAAGCACGTAAATCATTTCGACTTCAGTGAAGAAGGAAATCCAGTAACAGCATGGAGCAAATGGCTACAGAGCTTCAAATTATATATGACGGCATCGAACTATGATAAAGAAAGTGAGCAACGAAATGTAGCATTTTTTTTTCATTACATTGAAATTCAATTTGTATAGTGGGAATGTCGAACTGAAGACTCTTTATGGCAAATTCAATGACTAGTTCATTGCGAAGAAAAATTCAAAGATACAACGTCACGCATTTTTCACTAGAAGACAAATGACAGATCAAGATATTGATACATTCTCAACAGATCTTCAAAATGAAAGTCATTTTTGGGAATTTGAGACGTTGCAATGAAGATTGCCATTGCTGAAGGATTTGTTCATATGTAACCTCCATAATAAATTCCAACATATCAGGCAAAGACTTTTACAAGAAGCGGGTCTCACATTGGATGAAACGATAAGCATATTGCTACGATCTTTCCTTGGGATTAAAACTCCAAACCACACTGAACTACTTTTATTACAACTCTTTATCACAATATAATACAACACAATCACTTGAATCGCTCCGCTAACTTTCTAACGCTCGGTACTATAACTCTCAGTATGTAATCGAAATTCTACACTTCGACTTCTGAACTCAGCAATAACAAAGCTCTCTCCACTAAGCTCTGAATAAGTATCCGAATAAATCTGCTAAACTCTCTCTCTCTCTCTCTGAATAACTCTTCCGCGATGAAGCTTCTGCTTATATAGCGTACGCCTATGGAGAATCTTCGAGAGAGGCCTCGATGATGTGTATCGAATTCTCCACGCGGATCAACAGTTCCTGGAAAAATGACGTTCGCGCTTCGACCACTCATCTGCGTTCACGATCGTCAGGGCCGGCGCTAGGAGATCTGTAACAATATAAAAAGCTATGATCCTCTCCCAAGAAAATGCAATTCAGTTGAGTGGGAGTGTTAATAGTTCGAATGTGCGAGTAATGGGTATGAACAAACTGAATATTGGAAATTACCATTACAATAAAAATCGTAGGTCCAGGTCAAGAAGTAAATCAAGATGGAGTTACAGAAATAAACAAAGATTTCCAAGTAGGCAGAATAATGATAGGTAGAACACAGAACAGATGGAATGTGGAAGATGTGGTCGAATACATAAATAACGTTGTCGAGCTCAATGAGTCAAAAGAAGGCCCTGGAATAAATTTAATCATCATTCTCAGTTGTGTTTCAAAAATAGAAATTCAGTACATAACATTAATGAAAATGATGGGCATGAAAATTTCTTTATAAGTAGTTTAGAAACGTCTAGACATATGTCAAGTAAAAATAATTTGGTAATTCAGTTGTCAATAATATCAGTATATAGTGTGTTCTGGATACAGGTGCAGACACAGATGTAATGTCAATCGGAAACTTTTAAATCACTCAACACTCAACTTTCAATTACCTATAGAAATACCTGTTATTGGAAAATGTGAACCCACATGTTAGTATAATAGTAATGATATAATTAATGTAACTTTTGTTATAGTTGATATAAAGTGTTACACAGGTCTTGGACTTTCAACATGTTAGAATATAGGTGTGATTGAAAAAGTATTCATTTTGAATACTGAAAATAGTGTTGAGGATTTATTGAACAAATTTAATGATATTTTCAGGGTCTTGGCTGTCTTCCTCATGTTTGTCATCTGTCAGTTCGTTCAGATGTAGAGCTGAAAATAGATGCTCCAAAGAAAGTACCATTTCAGCTGTATGATAAATTGAAAATAGATATGAGTAGAATGGAGAACATGCAGGTAATAGCAAAAGTCACAAACCGACCAAGTGGCAACCCCATTGAAATTGTTTTGAAACTTAACTCTCTATTGAGAATCTGTCTAGATCCAATAAATTCAAATAAAGCTATTTTGAGTTCTCATTAAACCATGATGATTATACGTTACAAATCAAATGGAGCCAAATTATTTTCTCATTTGGATGCATATCTAGGTTTTTGGATGTTGAAACTTGATGAAACTAGTTCAGATCTTTGAACTTTTCATACACAATTTGGTAGATACAAATTTCTAAGACTACCTTACAAAATCGATTCAGCGCCAGTAATTTCAAATCGAATAATGGTAAAAACTTTTTGCGATCTGTATTTGGTAAAAATCGTAAAGTGCTTGATGAAATATTAGAAAGTATTTTCAAAAGGACTCGAGAAGTAAATTTCAAATGTGGATTCGGTTTGACTGAAATTAAATATTTATTTATTTTCAATAATCAAAGAAATGAACCAGATTATGATAAAGTCAGAGCAATTCGTGAAATGCTTAGTTCTGAAAATGTTCAAGATCTCCAACGTTTTTTAGGAATGATCAATTATTTTGGGCCATTTATCAAAACTTCATCAAATGAAACAGAAATTCTTCATTCTTTGTTGAAAAAACAATCAAGTTGGTACTGGGATGAAAATCATGAACAATCATTCGATCGTCTCAAAAATATATAAAATGTGGAAATGAAAGCGTCAAATCTGATTTGAAAGGATTTATCAATTATGAAAATTGAAAATTGTTAGGCACCATGGAAGCACAAAATCAAAAAATTTCTTTTCTGAAAGAGATTTGTGAAAAGATCATAGCAAATAATCTCACCTTGGATAGGAAACTCAGAGAAAATAATATAAACTTTTTCGAATTAGATTATGATTCCAGCAACCAGAGTGACACGACAGTTCTAGAGGAACTCAACAGATTGTTGGGGACTAGTTTATGTGAGTCGGACCTCAACAACTTATTTTTGCTCGCTGTTTGAAGATCGAGTTTATGTCACATCGAAAAAAAAATTTCATCTTCAAAAATATCTCTAAATCAAAAGGTAGTAATATGACCATCTCTGTTACGAAGACAGCTTGAACAATAAAATACATGTTAAGCACATGAAGGAAGCTAGAGAAAACAATATTTCTGCCAAAATGGTAGGGCATAAATCGTTGATTAATGGTAGAACTTACAGTGTGAATGAATCAGAGAACCAGGGAGACATACCTGTGTATTCTGAGTCAACTAATAAGGAAGAAAGAGATTCCTATCTACTCCACCTACGGTTGATAATTTCTCGTCCGTATCTCTAGTTAATGAAGCAGAGGTATCAGATGTACTGTCCTCCCATGAAGAAACAGCAGCAACAAATCCTGCCCCTAGGGCTGCAAACAGAAAAAAGAACTAGACAAAACAACCCGTCTTCGTAGCAATGAAGGTATATTCCATTTATTGTCTGAATTTTCTCTTTCTCATCACCTTATTATTATTTCACATTTTCATACTCATTTTGCTTAATTTTTCATACACATATATTTTGTTTTCATTTGTTTCTTCCTCCATATCTCTTAGATAGTATGAACTGTGTGATCATTATTCACTCTGTATATTATGCAAAGAGTACAGTTTGTTGTACCTCAATGTCAGGTCAATTTCTAACGGATTTGATTAATTGCACGATTATGTTATTGATCATGACATTGATATTGTTGACTTGGCAGAAATATGGTTAAACTAAAGAAGCGATATTGATTTGTAGGCTATAAGAGGTTACCGATTACTTAATGTAAATAGGGGTGGCCTCGAAGGTTCCTCAAGAGGTAATTGGAATACACTATTTTATTTTCTTTTATCTCTGCAGCTCAAGAACAAATCTGGGTTTCAGTAAAAATCAATCATGAATCACTCTTTCTTGCTGTCGTCTATCCTCATCTTCAACTAATTGCATCAATGACTTTCAAGATGCAGTAGTAATCTTTTTCAAAAATGTTTGGATTATTTCAGCCTGTTGCAGTTGAATGACACGCCTACCAGATATTCTGATGCAACCCAAATTCTTATTAACCTATTAATCGTAAATAACTCTGGATCGATAGATGTTGTTGACATGGATGGCATCTCAGACCACTTCCCTATCAGTTGCGATATCAACTATCTCAACTATAGTTATGTTCAATACATCACCTTCAGGGACTTCGTTAACTTTGATAAACACTTTCAATGATGACCTTACTAAAGTTAACTGGGAGTGACAACTTATATCTCATAGGAAATTTCGATGATATGTTGTCTTACTTCAATGGAAATCTCCAATAAATTTTAAATCATCTTGTCAAGTAAACTACCTAGACCTTGGATAACTTATAATATCGAACAAATGCTTGTACTGAAACGAAAATCTCCGCAACGATAAAAAAGAGCGAAAACTCCAGCATCCTGTAGATATTATAAAAACTTACGCAACTATGTTTTTGGTGCCGTTCGCCAAGAAAAATGTGCATATTACAATTACGTCGAAATAAACCTAGGACGACTTAGAATACTGTCAGGTCCCTCGACGTACTTCGTAACAAAAAACATCTGATATACCTCCAAGAAAAAATCTAAACATTTCACTAATGTTCCTTCTCTCAATAAAACTCAGGAAGGTTCGACCTGGGCGAGCTATATACTACTCCTAAACGAGAACCTATTTTCACATTTCAAACTATAGAAAGCAACACGGTGTTGAGATATTTCATTAAGATCAAAATTTATGCTCTAGGTTCTGATGATATTTCCCTTCGTATGCTGCACCTTCAGGGACCTTCAGGGACTTACGTTAACTTTGATAAACTCTTTCAATGATGACCTTACTAAAGTTAACTGGGACAACTTATATCTCATAGCAAATATCGATGATATGTTGTCTTACTTCAATGGAAATCTCCAAGAAATTTGGGAATACTATCAGATCCCTCGACGTACTTCGTGACAAAAAACATCTGATATACCTCCAGGAATAAAATCTAAACGTATCAAATGCACATTTCACTAATGTTCCTTCTCTTAATAAAACTTCAGGAAGGTTCGATCTGGGCGAGCTATATACTACTCCTCAACGAGAACCTATTTTCACATTTCAAACTGTAGAAAACACGGTGTTGAGATATTTCAATAAGATCAAAAGTAATGCTCTAGGTTCTGATGATATTTTTCTTCGTATGCTACACTTAGTTATACCAATACTACTGCTACCGCATATAAATTTCATCTTTTACTTCGCCATCACAACTTCCACATTTACCTCTTATGGAAATACGCTAGGATCATACCTTTACCAAAGGGTGATGACCCGAAAGAAGTTTCTGATATGAGGCCTATCAGTATTCTGCCTACTCTATCTAAAGTGTTCGAAATGGCCATCAAAGATCAAATCGCGACTTTAATGAGTGAGGAAAAATTGATAACTGAGGTTCAGTCGGGTTTTCGCCCACATTACAGTACTACTTCGGCCTCGAGTCTAATAACGGACGATATTTCAATATCTCTAGATTTGGGCAAATTCACTTGTCTTATACTGTTGGAGTTCAGCAAGGCTTTTGATCCTACAGTCCGTTGCAGAAATCTAACGTATTTTGGCTTCACGAATAGCGCTTCCCTGCCGCAAAGTTATTTATCGAATAGATCCTAGAAAACGAACAATCCACTACTCTTGCGAAACCTTTGGGCGTACCTCAGGAATCGGTAATGGGTCCCCTTATTTTTGCATTATACATCAGTGATTTCTATGAACACATTGATTGGTTTAGGTAAAATACATCATTACGCCGATGATACACAAATATACACTTCCTTGACATTTGAAGAATCGAAACAGACTGAAGCCGAAATCAATAAAAACCTTCAAATTTTGTTTGATTTGTCTAGTGTGCATAACTTGAAACTCAATCCTAAGAAATCGCAAGTTGCGCTTGGATCCAAAATTGAGAAACATATCGTGCGTGACTCTCTTTTTCTCGTAATTGATCACAGCATTATACCATTTTTAAATGAACGCAGAAATTTGGGATATGGCTAGATAGTGATATGAGATTCAGTGTGCACACGAGATATTCATCAGGTTATTATATGAGATTTTGAGACAATTGCATCCCAGTAAGGTTCTATTGTCAAAGAAAATTAAGTTGAGATTATGCGAATCCCACATTTTCTCCAGGCTAGCCTACTGTGATCATATTAATGGACCAGCCCTACTGGAATCTGAAATTCAAAAGTTACAGAAAATACGAAACAGCTGGACTAGATGGTGTCCGTAAGTATGATCATATAAGTTCATCATTCCTGGATTAAGGCTGCTTTAAATTGATTGAATCTTTTAGAGGAATGCACATGCTGACATTCGTACATGAAATCTTGAGAACTGGATACCCACCTTACCTACGACAAAAATTGGTTTCACTTTCACGTTATAATTATTCTTCCCGCAATAGGCATATTCTACTTATTTCTACACGCTCTACTGTGATCCTCACCCGAGGCTTTTAATAATGCCACAAGATTATATAATACACTTCCACCGGAACTGAAAGAATTCACATTAAAAAACTTCAAGCAACGATTGAAAGTAATGTTTGTGTCAGGGCAATGATACAATGGTTACATAAATAGTTTCCCCTTATGGCGTTGACTATATTATACTTCCACAAATTTGAATATTCTTTATTTTTGTTGAAATATCGGTACTCATTTTATTTTTCTATCGTGTTTCCCTCTTGTTTTCTTTGTTTAAATGTTGGGTTTGAGATCAGCTTTCATAGCTGAACTCCTCCTTTTCATCATACGTACCATTGTTATATTGGCTTTGTATTGATTTATTTCAATAGGATGAATAAAGCCATATTATTATTATCATCATTATTGATATTAAATAAAAATAAGTATGTATCTGTTAGTACCCATCTTCCGTTCGAATTTCAATATTCAATACTCAAAGGAATTGAAATGATCGAAATTTAGGTCGCCAAAGAAATGTAATGAAAAAATGTGTCTCAATGATTTGTTATTCTACACGGCTGCAGCGCTCGTTCTAGAAATTTGTCTTCCCGTTCCAAAAACAGTATTTTCAAGGCGTGTCACGTGAATTACTATTCTTCGTAGTTTTGTAGCTTATTTCGTGAAAAAATCGTTGAAGGTATCAACTTCATAAAATCAGTATTGAAAGAAGATGGATGCCTGGAAAAAATTATAAAAAAAACATTTACAGAAATTGAAACTCCAAACACACCCCACCTACAACCTACGCAAAATACACAACATGTATGAAACATTATATAGTACGTCTCTCGTTTGTCTGAAAATATTAACCGAATCAGCAACAGGTATAATGTAAGAACAACATTCAAAACAAAAAATACTTTACGTTCAATACTGACACATTTCAAACCAAATTACACAACAGAAAACACAAAAAATTGTATTTATCAACTTCCATGTTCGTGTGCTAAAAAATATATCGGTGAATCGTCTCGACCTTTGGAAGTGCGAAAGAGTGAACACAAGATGTACATCAGGAACAGACAGATAGGTGGTTCTAAATTATCAGAACACATGCTTACTGCCGATAGAGATCACACAGTAGACTGGAATTACACAATGATGATGGCAGAAGAGAGTAATGACAGAAAACGAAAATTAAAAGAATCTGCTCTCACCAAGCTATCTGGGGAAGAGCTGTATGAGTTCGCTTGATATGGATCGCGGCTGGCTGCCTTCCGAAAGGACAAAATGTTATGTTGAAATCTCAAATTTTTGACAAATTATCAATAATAAATATCGGATTGGAGAAGGAATTTGCCCAGAATCCGTTTATCAAAATGGGGGAAAAGATTTACTATTTTGAATATTAGTAGTAATGGAGGAGGCGCTGTATCCTCATCATATAGAGGCATATTCTTTTGATACCCTTCCTGTTGTCACCTCCTACATCGTTGCCACGCTTTGTACATAACGTAAAGTGAGTCTCTATATCATACATTATTATCATATATTTTGAGCAAACTAGCATTCGTGGGATATTTGAATTTGGTTTTCGATCAATCTGTACGGTTTTCCCTTACAGTTGTAAGTTCAATACTCATTTATTTCTCAATACAACCACTCACACTTACAATTTATAGCTTACCTGATGAAGGAAAAGATTTATAGAATTTCCGAAAGCTTGGAACCACCTAGGGTGGTTCCACTTATGTGTCGCTTCCCGTTAAGGCACGATTCATTTCAAATCCTCTGGCCATCTATCACAATTTGTCTTCGATACGAGGACCATGCCAACCCACAGCCTATGAAGGCCAAAGCCAGAAACAGCTAGTTGTCTTGGTCTTGTGGTGGGCATTTCTCATTAAATGCAAATTGTGATAGACCAGAGAATTTGATAATCTATTTATATATATATATATATATATATATATATATATATATATATATATATATATATATAATGCAAATTGTGATAGACCAGAGAATTTGATAATCTATTTATATATAGGGTAAAAGCACCTATTACCGTCACTGACCCTATTACCAGCACTTCTTTAACAAATTTTGTGAAGTATAAGGTTTGTACGCAATCTGTGTCTTATTTCGATAGAACATCAGAATCATCATTCTCTTCCGAATATTTGTGGAAACGCGCATGCGCCTTTCGCTAGAAATAGTAATAATATTTCGGCGGGAAAGAATCATTTCTTAGTGGAACGTGGTGCAAGGCGCATTTGTTGTAGTTGTACATAAGGGACAGGTGAGTACAATATTCGTTATCTTGGTAATATGATAGACATTTTACCCATATATGTAGTAACGTCTTGTAAGTAGTAGGTGAAACATTTGATTTTTTCATATATTTTGTGTATTCATTACATATTTTTCTTAAATATCAAATGACGGTAATTGATACCCATTTTCTGAAGGAAGAATATATTACCGGCATAGGTGCCGGTAATATGCTTAGCCACATTTTTTTTTTGGTGCGTTATTCAATCAGATCTTCGATCAAAATTAAATATATTTTTTATGAATGTGGTAAGAGAATTAGCGAAGTATCCAAAGACATATTACCGGCATCTATTTTTACAGAAATGCATTATTTATCTGTAATTTGAAGTGAATGCCGGTAATATAAGCGAATTAATGTCGGTAATAAATCAACATGTGCCGGTAATATAGAATAAAAATCATTTACATTTTTTAACCGAAAAAACTTATTTCTAATGAAATTGTCAAAATAAATTGTTATTTGAAGTTGGAATTGCTTTATTTGACACTTAGCAAATTCAGCTAACTTTTCAAATCAATGATGGTCAAATTGCAAGTCAGTGCCGGTAATACAAAATTACTTTTCCAGGAGACCACTATGAGTGAAAAAAAGAAAAAACAATACGACAAAAAATTTTTAGAAGAAGCTGTTCGAGCAGTTAAACAGGGAATGCCGTGCAATAAGGCTAGTAAGACCTTTCAAGTTCCCAGGTCAACAATTCAGGACAAAATAAACGGGCGATATCTGGAAGGAAAGACAAGTGGGCCAGGCACAATCTTAACTGTAGAAGAGGAAACCTCTTTAGTGAAATGGCTTTTTCACATTGCAGCATGTGGTTTTCCTGGAACCAAAGACCAGCTTCTGGATAGTGTTGAAATACTTTGCAAGAACTTTCAACGTCCTAATAATTTTGCGAAAGGCCGACCAGGCAGAAGTTGGTTTGACGGGTTCATGAAAAGGCACCCAGAAATTTCTAAAAGAAGTGCTGAAAATCTCACACTCTCTAGAGCAAGACTTACAGAAGGCATTATCAGAAATTGGTTCATGGAAATTAAAAATTATTTGAGAAGTGAAAATTGGCTTGAGATAACTTCTCATCCAGATCGAGTGTTCAATCTAGATGAAAGTGGTTTCATGCTCAACCCCAAAGGAGAAAGAGTGTTAGTGAAGAAAGGCGATAAAACCGTTTACAATTTTATCAATAACGACGAAAAAGAATGTTTGACGGCGTTAATTACATGTTCAGCATCAGGTCGTCTTCCGCCTCCCATGGTAGTTTATTCCTATAAACGGATTCCAAAATCAATAGTGGAAAAAGTGCCAGAGACGTGGGGAATTGGTAAAAGTGACTCGGGTTGGATGACGGGTGAAACATTTTTTGAGTACCTCACGAATATTTTCTACCCTTGGCTTGAATCGAATAAAGTAACTTTTCCAGTAATTTTATTTGTGGACGGACACAGATCCCATCTTACCATGGCCCTCAGTGAGTTTTGCGCAACAAACAGAATAATTCTCATTGCGTTGTGTCCAAATGCAACGCACATACTCCAACCATTGGATGTTGCTTTTTTTCGCCCACTGAAAATGGAGTGGAAGAAAAGTATTCATCAATGGCGAATGAATAATGATGGACAAAAATTAAATAGGGAAGATTTCGCTCCAATTTTGAATAACACACTCGAAAAAATGGGAAATATTCCAGATATTATAAGAAATGGCTTCAAAGCATGTGGACTGGTTCCCTTCAATCCAGATAATATAAAATTCTGGAAATATTTCAAAGACGACCGTACCCAAAAACGAACAATATCTCCAGATGATAATTCGAAGGCACTACATATTATTGAAAAAAGCATTGATAAAGAGACCTTAGCTTTATTTAAAGAATCAGGGAATACTTGGCAAGGTGAGGCAGAAAACAAAAATCTTTTTTTACTTTGGAAAAATATTCAAAATGAATCACAAAAAATACCTGAAAACGAGTGTTATGAAAATCCACACAATATTTATGACTTTGACAGTCGTCCTACCGATAATACATTTCCTATAAATCAACTAACTGAATCATCCATTGAAGATGCTGAAATAATTATTGAAGATGAATCAACCGAACTATCTGAAAACCAGAGTCATGAACGGTTACAAGAAAATATTAATGATATTGATACTGTTCCTACCAATCATATAATTCCTATAAACCAATTCACCGAAACTCATATTGAAAACGCTGACAGAATTATTGAAGATGAATTGATAGAACAGCCTCACGAAAAATTACAAAAAAATTATATTTGTGATCCAATCTATACAATTCCTGAAAATCAGTTGATTAAACATGATATGATTGATACTGCTGAAATATTTAGGGAACAAGAAAAAAAACTGGAAAACTCGATTATTAAACAGAAAATTATCGTTCACAATATTCAGATTGTCAAACCCCTATCAGATCTAGCTGACTCAACTGATCATAACAAGCAATCACAATACAGTAAGAATGACGAGACAACTCCTATTAAAAATAATGTGAAAGAAAATAATGATCCCAATATCAGTAAAGTACCGACACCGTTCAAAAAAATATTATTTTGGCCAGAACCAAAAAAAATTGAAATGAAACGAGTTCCAAAAGAAAAAATACCATCTGTGGCCTCTTCGGAACAGTGGCGAGAATATTTCAAAAATAAAGAGGATAAAAAACGTTTGGAGGAAGAAAAAAAAAGTCAGCGAATGGAAGAAAGAAATAAGAAACGACTGGAATTGGAGAAAAAGAGAAAGGAAAAAAGAGAGAGTTCGAAAAAGAAGGCCAACAACTCCTCGAAAGACAACCCAAAAAAGAAGAAAGTTGATACCGATGAAAACCAAAGCAGTATAAGTCTCTCTGATGTGAAATCACAACAAATAGCTTTCAATGAATCAGCGCTTGAATCAGATGATTCTGAGATGAGTAATGTTTCCTTTCATTCAAATTCATCTGAATCTGATAACAAAATTTCGAAAGGATACTTTGTTGGTGATTTTGTGCTAGTGCAGTTCAAAAATGAAAGAAAAAAAATGACGTTCATTATATTGGACAAATTGTTGAAGTTCTTCACAGTGACTCAGAGCCCCAAATATACTGCAAGTTCATGAGGAGAATTCATGGATCTCAATTATCATTTATATTTCCCCAAATAGACGATTATTCTATTATAGATTTAACTCAAATTATAACGAAATTGCGTCCTCCCCATATTTTTAGGGGCCATCATATATTCAATATGAAAACACAGACGATTTCTACTATAAAAATTTCATAAATGTACATTTATTTCACTACTGTTCTTTCAATTATTACTTTCAGCAAATATGAAGAATGAGTTTTTTTCATTGTATTCTATATTTGATACTGCTGCTTTAGATTTGTGTTACACTTCTTGTATAGAATACATTTTAATTTATTAAAGAATATGTTATTGTTTTGTATTATTTTTTACATCTCTTATGAGAACGTTGAAAATATATTTATTGATTTCGACTGAATTCAGTATTTTTCTCACCTACCTACCTACTTACTCAGTATGCCGGTGAAGCGACATATTATATGACGGTAAATGGCACTCATCGCTTTTCATTTCGCCGGTATTATATGCAAATGCATTCAGTATAATTATGATTGATTTTGACTTTAACATATACCTCGAAAAAAAAATACTAATTTGATAGGAAAAACAAAACTCAAATGTTTGAGATGCGATCAGAATCAAGAATAATTTTCTTTCCCTTGTTTCACAAAAAGTACATTAAAGTTGAATTAATATAGGTATATGCCGGTAATAGGGTTTAATGTGCCGGTAATACCTGCCGTTACCCTATATATATATATATATATATATATATATATATATATATATATATATATATATATATAAATAGATTATCAAATTCTCTGGTCTATCACAATTTGCATTCAATGAGAAATGCCCACCACAAGACAACTAGCTGTTTCTGGCTTTGGCCTTCATAGGCTGTGGGTTGGCATGGTCCTCGTATCGAAGACAAATTGTGATAGATGGCCAGAGGATTTGAAATGAATCGTGCCTTAACGGGAAGCGACACATAAGTGGAACCACCCTAGGTGGTTCCAAGCTTTCGGAAATTCTATAAATCTTTTCCTTCATCAGGTAAGCTATAAATTGTAAGTGTGAGTGGTTGTATTGAGAAATAAATGAGTATTGAACTTACAACTGTAAGGGAAAACCGTACAGATTGATCGAAAACCAAATTCAAATATCCCACGAATGCTAGTTTGCTCAAAATATATGATAATAATGTATGATATAGAGACTCACTTTACGTTATGTACAAAGCGTGGCAACGATGTAGGAGGTGACAACAGGAAGGGTATCAAAAGAATATGCCTCTATATGATGAGGATACAGCGCCTCCTCCATTACTACTAATATTCAAAATAGTAAATCTTTTCCCCCCTTTTGATAAACGGATTCTGGGCAAATTCCTTCTCCAATCCGATATTTATTATTGATAATTTGTCAAAAAATTGAGATTTCAACATAACATTTTGTCCTTTCGGAAGGCAGCCGCCGCGATCCATATCAAGCGAACTCATACAGCTCTTCCCCAGATAGCTTGGTGAGAGCAGATTCTTTTAATTTTCGTTTTCTGTCATTACTCTCTTCTGCCATCATCATTGTGTAATGTGATCTCTATCGGCAGTAAGCATGTGTTCTGATAATTTAGAACCACCTATCTGTCTGTTCCTGATGTACATCTTGTGTTCACTCTTTCGCACTTCCAAAGGTCGAGACGATTCACCGATATATTTTTTAGCACACGAACATGGAAGTTGATAAATACAATTTTTTGTGTTTTCTGTTGTAAAATTTGGTTTGAAATGTGTCAGTATTGAACGTAAAGTATTTTTTGTTTTGAATGTTGTTCTCACATTATACCTGTTGCTGATTCGGTTAATATTTTCAGACAAACGAGAGACGTACTATATAATGTTTCATACATGTTGTGTATTTTGCGTAGGTTGTAGGTGGGGTGTGTTTGGAGTTTCAATTTCTGCAAATGTTTTATTTTATAATTTTTTCCAGGTATCCATCTTCTTTCAATACTGATTTTATGAAGTTGATCCCTTCATCGATTTTTTCACGAAATGAGCTACAAAACTACGAAGAATAGTAATTCACGTGACACGCCTTGAAAATACTGTTTTTGGAACGGGAAGACAAATTTCTAGAACGAGCGCTGCAGCCGTGTAGAATAACAAATCATTGAGACACATTTTTTCATTACATTTCTTTGGCGACCTAAATTTCGATCATTTCAATTCCTTTGAGTATTGAATATTGAAATTCGAACGGAAGATGGGTACTAACAGATACATACTTATTTTTATTTAATATCAATAATGATGATAATAATAATATGTCTTTATTCATCCTATTGAAATAAATCAATACAAAGCCAATATAACAATGGTACGTATGATGAAAAGGAGGAGTTCAGCTATGAAAGCTGATCTTAAACCCAACATTGAAACAAAGAAAACAAGAGGGAAACACGATAGAAAAATAAAATGAGTACCGATATTTCAACAAAAATAAAGAATATTCAAATTCGTGGAAGTATAATATAGTCAACGCCATAAGGGGAAACTATTTATGTAACCATTGTATCATTGCCCTGACACAAACATTACTTTCAATCGTTGCTTGAAGTTTTTTAATGTGAATTCTTTTAGTTCCGGTGGAAGTGTATTATATAATTTTGTGGCATTATTAAAAGCCTCGGGTGAGGATCACAGTAGAGCGTGTAGAAATAAGTAGAATATGCCTATTGCGGGAAGAATAATTATAACGTGAAAGTGAAACCAATTTTTTTCGTAGGTAAGGTGGGTATCCAGTTCTCAAGATTTCATGTACGAATGTCAGCATGTGCATTTCTCTAAAAGATTCAATCAATATAAAGCAGCCTTAATCCAGGAATGATGAACTTATATGATCATACTTACGGACACCATCTAGTCCAGCTGTTTCGTATTTTCTGTAACTTTTGAATATCAGATTCCAGTAGGGCTGGTCCATTAATATGATCACAGTAGGCTAGCCTGGAGAAAATGTCTAGTTGTCTTGTGGTGGGCATTTCTCATTGAATGCAAATTATGATAGACCAGAGAATTTGATAATCTATATATATATATATATCCAGCATACTTTATAACGTCCATACATTGGGTTTGTATCATTCATTGCTGCGTCCTCTACAATAGTGCGTCCGTATTTCGGACGCAGTAAAGTTTTACCATTATAAATCCGTACAACTATGTGGGAGGTCCATGTCGATTTTTTGGAAGGTCCTACATACCGAGACCTATCGGCAGATATCAGATACATCCATTTCTGACGTCACTCAGAAATGTTATCTGGTTTTGAAAAAATAATAAGTGGATGCACCATCATGTGTCCAATGAAAGTCGAAATATATCTTTAGTTCAACAAAATTCTGTTTGGGGGGCGCTGTCAATCGTGAAAGCGTATACTTTTACAAAATACCCGTTGCACCTAATGTACTTTAGGGCGTCCATAAATTTGGCAACAAGGCACGAGTGGAGAGATCCGCGATATTTCAGCTAGTTTGGATATTTCGGACCGACCTGCGCACTTCGAAGGAAAATTTATTGCCCTTTCACACCACCGCTTCAGGATATTTTTCAATATCCAACCATTCTTGCGTAGTGACTGGGAATTAAAACATATACAGATTTTTCCTGTTGAAATAACCATTTCTTACGTACTTTCCTTCATGTATTCTTCACTGAGACGCTTCTATCACGAAAAAAAACCAAATTGAGGTAGAACAAAACGAGTGGTGTATTGTTATTGGGAATGTTATTGGCTATTACAAATCGATATTTACGACACCGCCAGCTGGGGCTGACTCTTTCTATAGCAAAAAATGTGTGAAAAAATGGAAAATCCAAAAAACGTATTTATATAACTCGTGATAACTCCAAAACTATTAGAGATATCAAAGTTTTCTTTTATTCGAAAGTAGAAATCTTGGCGCTGGTGTCAATGCGGCCGCATTTTTGGAAACTCACTTCTTCTTCTCAGAAAAAAATAAGAAATACTCGTATTTATTTTTTGTGCATTGATTTCTTGAGCAATCGAAAAACTTTTTCATCTCCAGGAATTTTCACATACTTTCTGCTAGTGAATTGAAGCAAAAAAATCACAGAAGTTTAAAAAAAAAAAATGTAATAGGTTGAGATCGATAGGACACGTAATAACTGCGCCGATATTGAAATCACGCGTGTCTCCCGCATGCACTTTGCCCGGAAGACCTGTGCGCGCTCAACGACAGTGAGCAAAAGCAATATGAGGTTTTACCTTTCTGTATTTAATTGTGCTAGTCTAATCATCAATTACATTATCATATGCATTTTTGGAAAATTATTTCAAAAACTTTCACTAGGTATAAAATAGAGAGCATTATATGTGGAGAATCTGTTGAAACTCTGGACAAATTGGTTGTGCAAAACCTCACAAAACAGGGTCTACAAACTGAAGTTGGTACCGCAGTAAAAAAAAATACTGTTGGCCTAGAAATTTTGGAACGCAAAATCCATAGCAAGAAATTTCTTCATGAACAACTAGAAATAATATCAGCTCATTCAACATAAAAAGCATGCGTCTAATCTACAATAGAAGTGAATACCTACAATAATAATTCGCCTAAGAATGCGGAAAGGTCTAAACGAATTGATTCAAATGTAACTGAGTTTCAGATCTGTCCCAAAAAAATGTTTTCAGATCTGTCTCAAAAAATGTTTCAAAATCTTCCTCAAACAAAAGATCGCTGCTAATTTTTAAACGAATTATTTTGTACAGAATGGGCCAAGTTCATTGGGAGATAATGAGTTCCTGATTATAGCGGGAGGATTTGAGAACCCAAAATACGTGTTTCTTATAGCTAAAAATGATGATCCAAATATATTCACTAAATAGCAATCAAGAAGAAGCAGATCCGCGAATTATCCGTCACGTTTTAGCCGAGGTGGAGGGCATGGCGATTCTATTCTTGTAAAATTGGTAGATACAGATGCTCTTCTTTCATTTCTACATTATTATAGCACCGCTCAAGAATTATTGATTTGCCAATTATTTATTCAATTAGGACATAGTAAAAATAAACGTTAAAATGCCATACATGATATAGTGGAAAAACTTGGACTCTCCATTTGTAAAAATCTCATAGCAGCTCATTGTCTGACAGGATGTGATACCACAAGCGCATTTTACAAAATAGAAAAGAAAACTGCTTTTGATGTGTCAATACAAAATATTAATCACTTAACTGAAATAGAAGATATCAGAAGATAGATAAGTACGTATATTACTTGTACAAAAATAAAAAAAGAATTCTGGTGAAATGGACCGAAGAACAAAAAAAAATTGCTACAGAATATTTTCGTTTTCATATAAAGAATAAAAATCCACCAAAACGACAAGAATGTGAAGAAATGAGAACTTAGTTTCCCAAAGTGTTCGAAAATAAAGATTGGATGAAAATCAAAGTATTTATACAGAATAAATATACGAAAAATTATTGTGAATAATTCAAGAATGTTTTCTCTATATGATCAATGTTTTTTTTTTGCTTTATCAATTCATCTTTAGTTCCTTTTGGTTTCCTACAATTCATGGATATCATTACCTCAGTATTTTGTCGTTTTCTTCGAATTGAAATAAAGGTATCAGAAATATCTGGTTGTTCTCATTTCATTATTCTGAATGGTAACATTCATTGAATTTTAATGAACAATTTTCCTCAGGAACATCAAACGATGTGATTGAAACTTCTGGTGTGAAAGTTTGAACATCTTCTAGAGATCAATCACTCCATCAACACCAAAGTGATATGACGCGCATTTCGCTAACAATGTTATCATCTTCATGAGACAAAAATTTATATCAGTTTGGTGTTAGGCTAATTGATCTCTAGGAAAAGTTTCAACAACATTGTTCTGATTGATGACTTTCATTCTGGTTAACAAAAAAAACCTTGGACATCGAAAAATAAAATATATTCAGATATTTTTTTATATCAACAATTGAATTGTATACTCTTTTATGTCGCCTGAAATCAATTCAACAATAAATCAAACGGATCTTGATAAAAATTTAGCACAATTTTTATCAAGATCCGTTTGATACGTGATGGGTAGAATTCTCATTGGGAAAATAACATATTTTTGTACCACTTATTTCAAATACACTGAACTATCGAATAAGGAATTTTGTTTACGACTATTACCTAATATAAGTAATAGTCGTATGGTTTCCCCAGTATAATGCCATACATGATTAATGGCAGGGATTTATAGTCTTTATTTCCTCTTCTAGTCCAATCACAGAAGTTCTTGAAATTAATATCACCATAGAAACGATATAACCAATCTCCAAAGTGTCAGTGTCAAACGCATTGGTAGTGTTTGTGTATTTCTATAGAAATGAAGAAACTGAAGAATCATTTACCTGTACACCTCCAGAAATTGTATAAATCAATCGTAAATAAAGTAGAGTATAACACTCGCAATAATGGCTATTATCCTCTCGGAATATTTTACATCCTCGCCGCTAACGCGGCTCGGTTCATAAACATTCCTCTAGAATAATAGTTGTCATTATTGACTCGTGGTATAATCTACTATTAAGGGTGGAACACGAAACTGCTCTATCTAAACTGTTTTTGATAAAACAATGATGTTTATTGTATGTCTTCAATTCCATTTCCACACCTGATAACCCAATAATTTCATTTTGTTACAGTTGTGGTATATCTTCAAATTAATTTCTTTACCGGATGAAACGAAGAATTCATTGTTTTAGAAATATAGTTGTCACTACACATTTAATCAGGTCTTTCATGGAATATCAAATTCTGAGCAATAAAAGCTCTATACTTGCTTATGCAATCGTACCTAAATGAAAATTCCGAATAATATCAAATTTGAAGTTCATGTTAGCTGTTGAATCATTTCGCTTTCATCTGTTGTAACCGTGGAAGAAGTATAATGAATAACTCGCATTGAATGGTAATTGCTCACTCGTATGATATACAGCACTCGCCTACTGCTCAAACTGCAAACTTCATTCTCGTGAAGAATGTATTATCATTCCTTGATCATGGAACAATATACTATTGTGATAACAATTATGTGTAAGTTCGAAATATATACAGCCTTGATAGAAAATTAAGAAATATGAAATCAATTTGATAGGAATATATTTTTTCGCGTGATTCTGATCGAGAATTTTTTTTCCCAAATTAGTCGTCTTTTGTGAAGTCAATTTTCAACAACACATAAAATGAAAGCATTTCGCATATAGGTTGTGAGCAGAAATGAATCTGGCAACACTGCAGGACGCAGCATCATTCTGATTGTGTACAATAATATATTTTCAGGACGCAAGATAGTACTCAACATAAAAACGTATATTCGATGGACGCAGTAAAGGCCCACTTTTGAGGGGACGCAGTAAGGGCGTAATATATTTTTTTTTTTTTTTTTTTTTAATAAAATAAAAAAAAAAAATATTTATATATATATATATATATATATATATATCACGCTAACATAATTGAGTCCTTTCACAAAAAGAAACAACTGCGTCCCCTAGAAAACATGTATTTAGGGAGAGTTTTATAGCGAATACTTTTTCTCCTCATTAAATGCATTCCGTATCTATTTTCAGATTTTCATTACCATCAAAAATAAAAACAATGATATTCACGCCCTTACTGCGTCCCCTCAAAAGTGGGCCTTTACTGCGTCCATCGAATATACGTTTTTATGTTGAGTACTATCTTGCGTCCTGAAAATATATTATTGTACACAATCAGAATGATGCTGCGTCCTGCAGTGTTGCCAGATTCATTTCTGCTCACAACCTATATGCGAAATGCTTTCATTTTATGTGTTGTTGAAAATTGACTTCACAAAAGACGACTAATTTGTGAAAAAAAAATTCTCGATCAGAATCACGCGAAAAAATATATTCCTATCAAATTGATTTCATATTTCTTAATTTTTTATCAAGGCTCTTCGAACTTATACATAATTGTTATCACAATAGTATACCGTGTGTCACAGACTCTGGGTACACCTCCGTTTTCTCCTTTGCTTCTTTAGCTATATTTCTGAAATTTGGAACATTGAATATGCTCACTGAGCAGCATTCCTCGACATATCTAAAAGAAAAAAACAACTTCCAATTTTTCCGGAAATGGCATCAACTTTCGATTCTTGAATGGGACACCCTGTATATTGTTACATGAACGTTTAGGGATTATCATGAGGAATCCAACGATACCAGGTTTGATGATGTTATCTCCAATGACTGCGGAGATATCGCCATTTATTTTATTCATAAGCTCAATGAGTGGGAGAGAGAATTGGATTGACCCACCAGAAAAAGTTTCTCTCTCCTACTCGTTGAGCTTATGGATAAAATAAATGGCGATATCTCCGCAGTCATTGGAGATAACATCATCAAACCTGGTATCGTTGGATTCCTCATGATCATCCCTAGCCGATCATGTAACAATATACAGGGTGTCCCATTCAAGAATCGAAAGTTGATGTAATTTCCGGAAAAATTGGAAGTTATTTTTTCTTTCAGATATGTCGAGAAATGCTGTTCAGTGAGCATATTCAATGTTCCGAATTTCAAAAATATATCTGGAAAAACAAAGGAGAAAACGGGGGTGTACTATGAGTCTGTGACACACGGTATTGTTCCATGATCAAGGAATGATAATACATTCTTCACGAGAATGAAGTTTGCAGTTTGAGCAGTAGGCGAGTGCTGTATATCATACGAGTGAGCAATTACCATTCAATGCGAGTTATTCATTATACTTCTTCCACGGTTACAACAGATTAAAGCGAAATGATTCAACAGATAACATGAACTTCAAATTTGATATTATTCGGAATTTTCATTTAGGTACGATTGCATAAGCAAGTATAGAGCTTTTATTGCTCAAAATTTGATATTCCATGAAAGACCTGATTAAATGTGTAGTGACAACTATATTTCTAAAACAATGAATTCTTCGTTTCATCCGGTGAAGAAATTAATTTGAAGATATACCACAACTGTAACAAAATGAAATTATTGGGTTATCAGGTGTGGAAATGGAATTGAAGACATACAATAAACATCATTGTTTTATCAAAAACAGTTTAGATAGAGCAGTTTCGTGTTCCACCCTTAATAGTAGATTATACCACGAGTCAATAATGACAACTATTATTCTAGAGGAATGTTTATGAACCGAGCCACGTTAACGTTATCCGAGAGGATAATAGCCATTATTGCGAGTGTTATACTCTACTTTATTTACGATTGATTTATACAATTTCTGGAGGTGTACAGGTAAATGATTCTTCAGTTTCTTCATTTCTATACAAATACACAAACACTACCAATGCGTTTGACACTGACACTTTGGAGATTGGTTATATCGTTTCTATGGTGATATTAATTTCAAGAACTTTTGTGATTGGACTAGAAGAGGAAATGAAGACTATAAATCCCTGCCATAAATCCCTAAGAGAATCATGTATGGCATTATACTGAGGAAACCATACGTATATTACTTATATTATGTAATAGTCGTAAACAAAATTCCTTATTCGATAGTTTAGTGTATTTGAAATAAGTGGTACAAAAATATGTTATTTTCCCAATGAGAATTCTACCCATCACGTATCAAACGGATCTTGATAAAAATTTAGCACAATTTATTGTTGAATTGATTTCAGGCGACATAAAAGAGTATACAATTCAATTGTTGATATAAAAAAATATCTGAATATATTTTATTTTTAATTATATATTTTTTTGTTAACCAGAATGAATGTCATCAATCAGAACAATGTTGTTGAAACTTTTCCTAGAGATCAATTAGTCTAACACCAAACTGATATAAATTTTTGTCTCATGAAGATGATAACATTGTTAGCGAAATGCGCGTCATATCACTTTGGTGTTGATGGAGTAATTGATCTCTAGAAAATGTTTCAACTTTCACACCAGAAGTTTCAATCACATCGTTTGATGTTGCTGAGGAAAATTGTTCATTAAAATTCAATGAATGTTACCATTCAGAATAATGAAATGAGAACAACCAGATATTTCTGATACCTTTATTTCAATTCGAAGAAAACGACAAAATACTGAGGTAATGATATCCATGAATTGTAGGAAACCAAAAGGAACTAAAGATGAATTGAAAAAGCAAAAATAAACCATTGATCATATAGAGAAAACATTCTTGAATTATTCACAATAATTTTTCGTATATTTATTCTGTATAAATACTTTGATTTTCATCCAATCTTTATTTTCGAACACTTTGGGAAACTTAGTTCTCATTTCTTCACATTCTTGTCGTTTTGGTGGATTTTTATTCTTTATATGAAAACGAAAATATTCTGTAGCAATTTTTTTTGTTCTTCGGTCCATTTCACCAAAATTCTTTTTTTATTTTTGTACAAGTAATATACGTACTTAGTGCTAATTTTAACGGCTTCGTCTTCGCTTAAATTAAGGATATCTCCTATTTCAGTTAAGTGATTAATATTTTGTATTAACACATCAAAAGCAGTTTTCTTTTCTATTTTGTAAAATGCGCTTGTGGTATCACATCCTGTCAGACAATGAGCTGCTAGGAGATTTTTACAAATGGAGAGTCCAAGTTTTTCCACTATATCATGTATGGCATTTTAACGTTCATTTTTACTATGTCCTAATTGAATAAATAATTGGCAAATCAATAATTCTTGAGCGGTGCTATAATAATGTAGAAATGAAAGAAGAGCATCTGTATCTACCAATTTTACAAGAATAGAATCGCCATGCGCTCCACCTCGGCTAAAACGTGACGGATAATTCGCGGATCTGCTTCTTCTTGATTGCTATTTAGTGAATATATTTGGATCATCATTTTTAGCTATAAGAAACACGTATTTTGGGTTCTCAAATCCTCCCGCTATAATCAGGAACTCATTATCTCCCAATGAACTTGGCCCATTCTGTACAAAATAATTCGTTTAAAAATTAGCAGCGGTCTTTTGTTTGAGGAAGATTTGAAAACATTTTTTGAGACAGATCTGAAAACATTTTTTTGGGACAGATCTGAAACTCAGTTACATTTGAATCACTTCGTTTAGACCTTTCCGCATTCTTAGGCGAATTATTATTGTAGGTATCCACTTCTATTGTAGATTAGACGCATGCTTTTTATGTTGAATGAGCTGATGTTATTTCTAGTTGTTCAAGAAGAAATTTCTTGCTGTGGATTTTGCGTTCCAAAATTTTTAGGCCAACAGTATTTTTTTTTCTCTGCGGTACCAACTTCAGTTTGTAGACCCCGTTTTGTAAGGTTTTGCACAACCAATTTGTCCTGAGTTTCAACAGATTCTCCACATATAATGCTCTCTATTTTATACCTAGTGAAAGTTTTTGAAATAATTTTCCAAAAATGCATATGATAATGTAATTGATGATTAGACTAGCACAATTGAATACAGATAGGTAAAACCTCATGTTGCTTTTGCTCACTGTCGTTGAGCGCGCACAGGTCTTCCGGGCAAAGTGCATGCGGGAGACACGCGTGATTCCAATATCGGCGCGGTTATTACGTGTCCTATCGATCTCAACCTATTACATTTTTTTTAAAACTCCTGTGATTTTTTTGCTTCAATTCACTAGCAGAAAGTATGTGAAAATTCCTGGAGATGAAAAAGTTTTTTGATTGCTCAAGAAATCAATGCACAAAAAATAAATACGAGTATTTCTTATTTTTTTCTGAGAAAAAGAAGTGAGTTTCCAAAAATGCGGCCGCATTGACACCAGCGCCAAGATTTCTACTTTCGAATAAAAAAAATTTCTTTGATATCTCTAATAGTTTTGGAGTTATCACGAGTTATATCTAAAAAAATACGTTTTTTGGATTTTCCATTTTTTCACACATTTTTTGCTATAGAAAGAGTCAGCCCCAGCTGGCGGTGTCGTAAATATCGATTTGTAATAGCCAATAACATTCCCAATAACAATACACCACTCGTTTTGTTCTACCTCAATTTGTTTTTTTTTCGTGATAGAAGCGTCTTTCGAGCGCGTTTTTACTCCACTATAAGAGGGAAGCAATATCAGTGGATGATCGACTAGCTGTAACGTTAATCTACGAGGATTTGAAGTTTTCGGCAATTATATCACCTCAAGCATTGAGCAATATAATACCAGAAACATGCTAGTAAACTTTTGAAGTTCTTAGTGAAGAATACATGAAGGAAAGTACGTAAGAAATGGTTATTTCAACAGGAGAAATCTGTATATTTTTTAATTCCCAGTCACTACGCAAGAATGGTTGAATATTGAAAAATATCCTGAAGCGGTGGTGTGAAAGGGCAATAAATTTTCCTTCGAAGTGCGCAGGTCGGTTCGAAATATCCAAACTAGCTGAAATATCGCGGATCTCTCCACTCGTGCCTTGTTGCCAAATTTATGGACGCCCTAAAGTACATTAGGTGCAACGGGTATTTTGTAAAAGTATACGCTTTCACGATTGACAGCGCCCCCCAAACAGATTTTTGTTGAACTAAAGATATATTTCGACTTTCATTGGACACATGATGGTGCATCCACTTATTATTTTTTCAAAACCAGATAACATTTTTGAGTGACGTCAGAAATGGATGTATCTGATATCTGCCGATAGGTCTCGGTATGTAGGACCTTCCAAAAAATCGGCATGGACCTCCCACATAGTTGTACGGATTTATAATGGTAAAACTTTACTGCGTCCGAAATACGGACGCACTATTGTAGAGGACGCAGCAATGAATGGTACAAACCCAATGTATGGACGTAATAAAGTATGCTGGATAAATATATATATATATATATATATATATATATATATATATATATATATATATATATATATATATATATATATATATATATATATATATATATATATATATATATATATATATATATATATATATATATATATATATATATATATATATATTGATTCAACCAACTTTGTCAGACCCAGTACGTTCATCAGGCAACCACAGACCCACCAGAAATAAACAATTTCACGGAATATATTGAATGGCTTATTGACTATTTTAGTGCCCCGAATATAAGCATACTTTGAGGGGAAACGATTTCTTGGAAAAAAAATTTCGCTACATCCATAAGTCTTTCTCAATCCCACAATATTCAAACGCCTTTTCAGACCAATATATCAACTCATGGATATCAGACCGACGTTCCCGCTCCCAGCGGTGTTGCCATGATTATGGGCTTGATAACGTCAGGTGTATGTCATATCTGTATTAAATCATTCCTCTTATTGTTTGTCAGATTCATTTATCGGTATAGAGTTCAATAGTGAATGTTTGAGAATGATTGCTTATGAAGTAGGCTTACCGGGCTGATTCGTATTTATTCCTCCAGACCTGGATCCTTTCAGATATTTAAATACACTGAGTAAATGTGTCGGTTCACGTATTCAATTGTATGAACCGCCCTTCATTTACCTATTCAACACTTGTTCATTTATGCGAATCGCCATGGCAATGATCACATGTATTTTATTTCAAGGAACTGTAAAAAACAGCGAAGGCAATAGTTTTAGTGAAGAAACAGTATTTTTATCATTCTTGCGAATTGCCGTTCAATTGGTTTTCCAGTAGTAGTTCAATCTATTGGGCAAACTTTTGATTTGAGGGACTATTTTTGAGAAAAGCACTTTTTCGAAATACTTGTATTTTACTATTTCATTGTTCACAATGGAATGTTTGATTCAGTTCAATATTGTTCACATTTTTCTTTGATTGAGTTCGAGTAAAATCCATTTTCTGAACCACCATGTAGATATAAGAGTAAATTAAACAGAGGAATGGGCACTTTTGATAAAGCAGACTTTTTCGTCAGGTATAACGTTTTTTATATATTCAAAAATAAACTCCTTTTCCTCATGCGACCTCAATCAGGGCATATTTTTCCGAGTTCTATGGTTTATTAACAATCATTCGAAAATATCATCACTTCTAACCACAATCAGCTTGGAGGGTGACCAATTGTTCACTCAGAAGAAAGCAAGGTGGTTAAAAAAACTCCAACCTCGTCTTCTTCAATTTGAAACGTCATTCTGCTCATCGGAAGTCATGTGTTCAGGTTCCCCTTAACGTGTACACACCAATGCAGTTATACAAAACGGGCTATTTGACACAGTTATTATTCACTATCGCAGTACCAGAAGGACAGGAAATATATAGATACGCAACTTCTTCTTTGAAAACACTAAACCTCTTCAATAACTACGGCATTAGTTTCCAGAAATAGTACGCTACCGTTTTATTAGCCATCTTCTCGAGTACGAGATCCAGCGCACTCCATCGCTCAAGGCCAGTCTTTTTTATTGCCGTTGATATGTCAGTTCGTAATCCAAACGCTGTCTATTTGCAGTAATCCTCATAAATCATAATTGAGATATGATAATGATTGGCCTGCCACACATTCATTGAAACGAAGCAAAAATGTGAAACATATTTCAACCTTCACGTAGGCAATTGACATTTAGGAAGAATGACAATCACGACATGTGTTGAAAGCTTCATCAAATATGTCGATATGGAATGCCTACTTGATACACAAAATTTATTTCAATTATCCTTGCAAATATTTATTTCTTGTTCATTGCATAACATTTTTTCGAATGATTCTGAAAAAAATAGTATAGAAACCTCGGCGAAAGAAATGATTAACTTTCCGCCTCGGTATGTGATTACTATTCCGCCACTGAACCTGATTATTCTCATCTGATAGATCTTTTTCAGTAACAATACATGATGAATCGGTTTTCACAATAATCCTTTTCCAAAAATTGTTCATGGTGTTGAAATTCAAATAAAAAACACAAAAACATTCATTAGGAAAATATTCAAATATGTCAATCAAATTTTCATCACTTTTGAACGGCTTGTTCGATCCTCTACAGGTTGGAAATTAAAACATATAAACTCTACTTGTAATTGATATATATTTCTGCACCTACTTATGAAGTATATATGTATTGATAAAAGTGAATATTTTTCCATACAGAACAAAATTTATTAACTTTAATTGGTCAATTGACTGATTCAAGACAGACGCATTAAATTAATATAAGAACGATAATAAAGGCAAACCAGTGTTGAATTAAAAACTCGAGTTCCTTCCACACGATGACACAATTTGGAAAAAGATGACGTCATTGGTGTGTATTCTCTCTTCGCATATACTTCATTTGAAGTCGATATCTTGCCCCGGAAAGTGTGAAGGGGAAGGTAGAACTATGTTTATAATGAAAGTGCTTCAACATTCTTTTGATTTTTTTTTAATTTGACTTAATATACATCTCTTTCAGTATTGAATGTTATCATTTTGAGGGGTTCATTTCAAAATTGTTCGAATAACGGATTCAAATCAAATTATAGATGCTTGACTCCAGATACGTTGATTAAATCCAATTATGAAATACTGTACAGAAACTGGTAATTTTGACAGATTTGAAAAGACTATGTTTGTGAAATAATGGCCATGTACATTAATATTGAGATAGGTGATTTATGGAGGCCATTCGTTTAGAAAAAAAATCATCATATTCTCAGTATCATCCTAGATAATTTGGATAAACATAGTACGCATTCTCTATTATTAATTTTTACCAGGGGCGTACTTTTATATATTTTTTTTCTCATTTGACGTGCAGTTTCTGCATAAAGTAATAAAATGCATTCATTTACAGAATATAAAATTTCATTTGGATGGAACTACAAAAAGAAAAGTAAAAATTCTGATAGGTTTGAACCGAACCATGGTTTTAATTGATTCAATATGTTGCGAAAGAAGATAGAGTCACGCAACACCTTCATGAAATGAACTTCTCATTGAATTATAGTGGAGTAAAAACGCGCTTGAATGACGCTTCTATCATGAAATAAAAAAAATTGAGGTAGAACAAAACAAGTGATGTATAGCCTTTTTAGGAATGTTAATGGCTTTGATAAATCGATATTTACGACACCGCCAGCTGGGGCTGACTCTTTTTATAGCGGAAAATGTGTGAAAATATGAAAAATACAAAAAACGTATTTTTTCAGATATAACTCGTGATAAGTCGCAAACTTTTAGACATATCAAAGTGAACTTTTTTCAATTCGAAGGTAGAAATATTAGCGCTGGTGTCAGTGCAGCCGAATTTTCGAAAACTTACTTATTCTTCTCAAAAAACATTGGAAATACTCATATTTATTTTTTGTGCATTGATGTCTTGAGCAATCGAAAAACTTTTTCATTTTTAGGAATTTTCACATACTTCCTGTGATTAAATTGAAGCAAAAATATAACAGAAGTTTTTTAAAAATATTGTCATAGGTTGAGATGAATAGGACACGTAATAACCGCACCGAAATTAAAATGACGTGTTTCCCGCTTGCATTTTACCCGGAATATAAGCGCGCGCAACACGAAATGTGAAAACTCGTTCATGTTGGGGATCTTAATATGATGTGATGTTTATTGTTAGTGAGCAGAATCAACAAGTGTGAAAAAAGGTTTTATCTACAGTGTCACCATTAAAGTGCACACCATATGGGAAATTTATTTTTCGAAAAGTTTCAATGAAGTTTAACTTTGGCACTGGTTTGTGCTTTAAATTTAACGTAAAATGATGCGGCCAACTGTGACCCACTGACGTTCAGTGTTTGTCAAATTCAACTTTTTTTTCGAAAAAAATTGAAAAAGTGCATTTCTAGATCGAATTTAACAAAAAGTTACTTGATAAAGTTGTGTCTACGGCAATTTTATATTCATATGCCTTTAGTTGCCTCTGCTTTTTCGCAATCAAAGGTTTGTTTAAGAAAATAGCCAAGTGATTGAAACTTTGCACCAGTCATGTTGAAATTTTTATAGCAAATTTTTAATTTATCTCTAAAAATGTCCGTATAAGTAAAAATGTATCGAAAAAGTTAAACTTCATGATGAGTTTGTTATGTATACATGAATTGATGACAATTAACCGAACTTGTTTCTTAAAATAAAGGGGATATCTGTCAAAAATAAGCCAAACGTTAACTTTATCCCAGTTGCAAAAAATTTGGCATGTATTTATTTGTGATCATCAGTCCCCGTTATGCACTTCAGAAACTACATATCCAGTTGAAATATGGAATGGTACAATTTTCTAGGTGATCTGAGCGAATTATGGATAGTGTCATTCATTCTGCCTATCACAATGAGTTTACCATTTTATAATTTCGTCATGAATTACGAACTATTTTTTCATTCGGATTGGGAATCTCTCATTTCCAGGAATTAAAAATATGTTCACCTCTTGTACTTTATGATGGAATGAAAATAATAGGTGATGTTGATATATTCCACTATCCGCTATTTGGTAATAGACCTTCTGTCACCAATGCAGTGGAGTGATCAGTTCTTGTATTTTTTTTTTAATAATAAGATTCGTGTTATATAGGAAGTTGCTGACCAATTGGACGTGTCCTGTTCATAAAAGTAGTTGCCCGTAAAGTATAGCTCTATAGATATTAATTTTCAGATTGCCAAAACCACATACTTACTCTTTATCTCTTTATTTCACCTTATTTTACCTTTTCTCTCTTTCAGGTTCCACAGCTACTCAGTCGGTGCGCCAATACATGAGATTCTCTCAATCTTCAGGTTGGATTCCAGGAAAGGGTGTTAAAAATATATATTTTTGTATAGAATGTGAAATAAATTGTTTCAGAAATAAGTGTGGAATTCAATCAAATTGTACATTTATTATAAATTCATCAATTGAAAATAAACACACAGCTTTATCAGGATGTTTCATGTAAAACCTTACTCTTAAATCTTTCCTATTCCTGCGAAAAATAACTTAGACTCTAAAGTAGCATTTAATACCGTTTCACCTCAAAACCTACATCTGTTCAGTGTTGTAAAGTTAGTGGAATATTAGCCACTGTCTTGGATGATGTCATTTCATATGACTTTATTAATTCTAACTCTGTCCACCGTCTAGGTGTAGTTTTGTTGAGGTTAAAAATGATAATTACTAATACCAGATAAAAATTGTTCAAAGTTCGTGTAAAAGGGACTATTCTATTAGCACTAGTTCGCGGTTTTACTCTTAAATGTTCAATGATAAGGACGGTATGAAAGGTTCAGGTGGAAGTAGAAAATGTTTTTAAAAAACTGGCTTTGAAGATGCTTGGTGTTGTGCTTTTGTGAGTAGCTAGTTGGATTTTACCAGGATACACAGAAAACTAACAAATACCTTGTCTTTCCGCTGGACTCTGAAGGCTTGAAGGCTTTGTGTTTGCCTTCTTGTCAGGAACACTCTCAGCTTGTAAAAAAAAACAGAAAAGGTGAGTCTGCTTTTTACTCTCACTTCTTCATAAACAATGTTTATCAGGTTTAATACTCTGGAAACTCCGTTTTTCTTGTATTTTTGATTAAAAATCACTTTTTCTTCCTCTCCTAAATTTTCTTAACTTTCTTTTTTTGGCGTTGTTATCTCGACTCCTCTTGTTTTCCCCTCGGTCTCCAAGGAAATGTTCACAATTTGCACAAATACCTTTGATACTTCACTTCAATTTACCGCACTTTTTATATTTATAACGTATAACTAATTAAAACTATGTACAAAACCCTTATATCTAATGTCATGATTTTTCCTGTGCTTTCTTATCATAGAATATTCACATTTTTCTGTAATTTATTTCTTTTTGCTAAAATTTCTCAATTGACTCTGAGTTTTTGACAGCTATTTCAATTTGTTATTTTTGATGGATAATACTTGTCATGGACTCTTAGATTATTTCAATGTACTAGGTGTTTTCAAATTAATTTATTCCTTACTGGTGATTTTTGTAAAAATTTCTCTTTTTGACTTTTTTCTGACTTTTTTTCAAATTGTTAATGTTCCTTAAAGCTTATAAATTCATTTTAGTTGGTCAAATATATTTATTTTTGTTGAAATAGAGTCATTCTGGGAAAATTTTGATCTTTCCGCAGAGTTGTATCGTACTGTTAGGTATTATTGATACACCTTGAAAACTGAGTATACTTTTGAAATCTGAAGTAGAGCAGCTTTATTTATGATGATATTTGGTACAGTTTAGTAAAGATAAAGTATTGGTTTCGGTTTTCTAATGAACTTATTTGATAATTTATTGAAATTTCTTGATAAATATTTCTATTTACTACATATCATGACAAATTCCCCAAAATTAATATTTAACATTTTAATATGTCAATGTTAAAATTCAAATATTAAGTTTTCTATTTACATATGTACAAATTTTTATTTACTTTACTTATTTAAGTTTCAGGTCATCTATATGATGGATTTCTAGACTATGAAGAATGATACTATCTCCTGTTTCATATAAGGTAGTTAGCCTTTCTTTACTTCTCTATTTTTATTTATTTACTTCTATTGTTTATATTTTCCTTAACTTTGAAATTTATAAACACTTTCTATATTAAATATTCCTCTTAGACTTTTGTTATTAGGGTCTATTAGTCGATAACTATTGACTGGATGTTCGTTATCTACTTCATATGGTCCCTCAAATGGTAGTTGTAATTTGGCACAAATTCCCTCCTTGTGGTTAGGAACTCTTAGTGTTTTAATGATAACCAAATCTCCTTTTTTAAATTTTACTTTCTTATTCCTTCTGTTATTTTCCCTAGTTATGTATTTCTTAGCATTTTTCTGAATTCTACCATTCACTCTTTCCATTACAGCATTCATCTCCTTCTCATTCGCAATCCACTCTCTATCAGGCATTCTCCCAGTCATAATATATGTTGGACATTCTTTTGTGATAGTGTTAGGTACTTCATTTAAGTATTTTTCCACATAAGGTAGTTTTTCATCCCATTTGATATGATTTTGATGTGAAATTATTCTTAGATATTTTATGATTTCTCTAATATATCGTTCTGTTGGATTTGATGCAGGGTGTCGAATACTAGTGAAATTTAGTTGTATATCTCTACTTGTAGCAAAATTTTCCATTCTATCATTTTTAAAATATGTGGCATTATCTAAAATAATTTTTTTAGGTTTCCCCTTGTTAGAAATAAATTGTGATAATAAATTTTTTACTATTTTAAAATTGGTCTTCTTAGTTGGATATAATGTTACATATTTAGAAAAATGGTCAGTTATGACAAATATATGTTTGTTCTTATTTACCGAGGTAATTAAATTGCTTACAAAATCTATCGAAACTATTTCTAAAGGTCTTGTTGAAATAATACTTTTAGGTTCATTTTTGTTAGTTGTATTTTTACTTTTTGCTAGTTGGCATATGGTACACTTGTTTATTACGTCTTTAGTCACTTCCAAATCTTTGTTACTGTAATATGTCTCTCTAAAAATCAACCAAGTTTTCCTAATTCCCGTATGTACGTATTTTTTGTGTAAGTGGTCAATCAATTTTTGTGTCAGTGCTTTCGTGATTACATAAAATTCTTCCCCATTAATGATTTTAATTATAATTCCCTGTCTTTGTATTGTCCCCCTTTTTTCCTTGTCTGTGAGTAATTGTTGGTCTTCTAAAATGGTCTGTAGTGAGAAAAGTCCTGTAGTGTTTTTAAAAATGTTAACCCCTATTCTAACTTGTCTTGTATTTTTGTTTTCCGTCTCCATTCGTGTTATAGAGTCTGGTACTATGTTTTGTCGTCCTGGTATATGTCTGATTTCAAAGTCATATTCTTGTAATAAAAGTGCCCATCTGTGTACTCTGTTGCCTGCATATTTGCATTTTACTATCGATATTAAAGCTTCGTGATCGGTTTCAATAAAAAACTTGGCTCCAAGTAGGTAAAAACGTAACTTTTGTATACAAAATATTATTCCTGCAAGTTCTAATCCAGTTATACTGTAATTTCTTTCGTATGTTTTCGTTACTCGTGACACAAATGAAATTGGAACTTCTTTATCCCCTTGGTATTGTATTAAGACTCCAGCAAATCTGTTCATAGATGAATCTACTCTAAGAACGAACGGTTGATGATGTCTTTAAGTTCGTTGAAAGCTAGTTCTTGTTCCCATTTCCATTTAACGTTCTTTTTCAGTAACTGTATAAGTGGTAGTTCTTTGTTCGTCAAGTCTGGTATTAGTCTTTTAAAGTAGTTCAAAATCCCTAAAAATCCTCTAATTGTTTTTAAATTGTGTGGTCTCGTATATTCCTGTATAGTCTTAATTCTTTGTGGGTCCATTTCTAGTCCAGTTTCGTTTAGTCGATATCCTAAATAAGTCACCTCTTTTCGAAAGAATTCACATTTTTCAAGGTTGATTTTGAGTCCTGCCTCATCTAATATTCCTAAAATTTCATTTAAATGTACTTTATGATTATCTTCGTTATCTGAATATATTAAAATGTCATCGATATAATGTAACGCAAAGTCTTCGTATTTATCTAATATTTTATGTAGAGCTCTCTCTAATGCTGGACAAGCTGATTGTAGACCATATGGAACTACACAAAATCTATAAATAACCCCTTCTATACAAAAAGCTGTATAGTTTCTAGAATTCTCATGCAAAGGTATGAGCCAAAAACTATGTTTCAAATCAATTTTAGAAAAATATCTTGCATTTGTGATTTTGCCAAATATGGTTTCTATATTTAAAGGAGATTCATATTGAGGAGTTGTAATTTTATTTAATTCTCGCGCATCTAAACATAACCTAAGTTCCCCATTTTTCTTAACAACTACTACTATAGGATTGATATAACTGCTCGTAGATCTTTCTATTATTCCTGCTTTTAACATATTGTCAATCTCTTCCCTTACTCTTTCCCTATATTTATATAGAATTGGATAATTTTTTGATTTAAATTTTTCTATATCTTTCACTTGTATTCTGTGTATATATTCTCTCGCTACTCTCGATTCACTCATTATTAATCTATTATATTTATTTAATAATTCATTTATATATTCTTCATATTTCTCATCACATAAATATTTATTTTTATATTCTTCATTTTTATTTTCACACTCATAACTCTCATTCATTCCTCTTATACACATAATATTTTTCTCTAAGTTTTCCAATTCCTTTTCTTGCAAAAATTCAAACCATTGACCTTCCATTTCTATACCTTTTCTCTCATAATTGATCTTAGCTTTCATTCTCTGTAATTCATCTGTTCCTAATATGATGTCAAATTCCATTTCCTTTATAACTAGTAGTTGTAAGTTTATATTTTTATTCCCTATATTTACTTTTGTATTTATAAATTGATTCGTTTCTGATATTTTTTTACCATTGACTCCTATCAAAACTGTTTTAGGCATTTTAATTAATTTATTTTGAATCTCTGTATTTTTTAAAATTGTTTCTTTTATTAAAGATGCTTCAGATCCTGTATCTATCAAAATTTTGATATTTTTATCCCCTAATTTTCCCTGTATTATTATTAATTCTGCTGCATGTTCTTCTTGTGTTGTGTCTAGTTTAATGAATTCTATTGGGTGTTCATATTTTGGTTTTTCCAGCTTTGTTGCATATGGCCCTAATGAAAATTTTGTTCAGCTGTAGAGGTTGATGGTTGTGGATTATTTTCACTTCTTATTTCAGTTTCATTATTATTATTTTGTCCTTCCCATGTCCTTTCTACGCTACCTGACCTTCTTTGAAAATTGACCTGTCTCATTCTTTCCTGATTACCTTCAGGTACTTGCTCTTGATATGAATTTCTATTGCTATCATTTTGATATCCTCTGTTGTTATTATTATTATAATACCTATTATTATTATTATTATAATATCCCTGCTGTTGGTTATATCTATTATTGCTATAATTATTATTGTTATATTTATGGTTATTATTATTATATCTAGAATTATAATTATTATTATTTCTATAATTGTTTCCCCTATAATTATTTTCCTGATATCTGTTATTTGCTTGATAATTATTTGCATTAGCATTTTGATAGTTATTATTATTATAATTTCTACCACTGGTATTATTTTGGCTATTATAATTTTGTGTTTCCTGAGTTTGCCTATTATTTTGATGGTTTCTGGGAATATATTTGTTTTGTTCTCCCCTATTTGATAAAGTCCTTTCCAATCTTAAAAGATATTCGCTAAGCCTATCCATAGTTTTGATTTCATGCATGTTTATGAATTCAAAAATGTTCTGTTTGAAATGTCTACTAATATTCCTAACTATTTCTTCCTCTTGCATAATTGGATTTAAATATTGTGCTATGGCATATAGTTGTATTGCATAGTAGTTATAGTTAAGACTTCTATTTTCTTCAAATTTACCAAACTGTAATTTGTCCCTTACCATAAGTTGAGTATTTTTCCCCCAATATTGTCTAATAAATAAATATTCAAATTCATTAAAATTATTAATATTTCTTTCTTGGCTATTGAACCAAATACATGCTTGATTATTCATATTTTGTCTGATAATATCTTTTAATTCCAATATTATTAATATTTTTAGTTTTATTTCTCATAATTTTAACAAAAGTAATACGATGTAATTTTTTTATATTACCCTCAAATTTATTGTTGGTTAGGAAGTTCTGGCAAGTGCTTACAAATCTAGTTTCCACATTTGTATTAGATTTAGTTTTCTCAATTTCTTTTATTTTAAGTTCCAAATCTATCAATTTAATTTTATTTTCCTCATCTTTCACCTTTATCAGTTCACAGGATTCTTTTTTGTTCTTTTCTACTTTTTCATTTACTTGATTTATTTTCCCTACCATTTCTTGATTAGTGACTTCTAATTCTACCCTAACATCTTGTATTTGTTTAGTATTGTTGTCAATAGCATTATTTATTTCTCTAATATCTTGTTTTGTATTACTATAAAATTCCTCATTTTTTTGTTCTACCTGATTTTTAAATTCTCTATACATTTGAGCCATTTCCTGTCTATTTTCCTCTAATTTATTCTGTAATTTCATTTCTAATTCTATCATATTTTCCCTGATGTTTCCTCTAATACTATCAATATTTTTCCTAACATTCTCTTTCACACTTCCAATCTCCTCCCTAACATTCTCAATATTTCCCCTAACACTTTCCACATTCTGCTTCACACTTTCAATATTTCCTTGTATAAATTGCATCAACATTTGCATATGATCATCCAAACTTCTACTTTCTCTCCTCACTTCTTGTTCACTTGTACTACTACCTTGTCCTTCATCTCCCATCCTGCTTCCTTCATGATCACCCATCTCTCTCCCATCTACTCCAACTTTCTTTCCATCTCTCAAATCCATTTTTTTTAACTTTTAGAACTTTCCTATACTCTCTATAACATTGATACGTATCAGAACAACACTTAAACACGTTAAGAAACTATTTTGTTCCTTTTTGATGAAAAAGGTGGGTAGTACTTCTGTCGCTATGAGCACCTTTTTTTTGAAATTTTTTTTTGTGGAACTTACGTAACTCGGTCTCCTCTACAAAAAATGTAAATGAAATAATCGGCGGTCTCTTATATTTTCGGAGATACAGGGCCTTTTTGGTGTAAAACTTCACAATTTTCCACATCAAATTTCTGTTGTTTGAACACACAAAATTCCTCCTTCTTCTGATCAAACGTCAGTCACACATAGTAAAATTTTTAAAAAACATTGATACGTATCAGAACAACACTTAAACACGTTAAAAAACTATTTTGTTCCTTTTTGATGAAAAAGGTGGGTAGTAGGGTGGAGGCACCGGTAGTTGACCAGCACCCCGTAATTGACCAATTTTTTATTCATGCACAGAAATAAGAAAACTATAGCGTTCTGATGGTTGCCATTTGTATCAATAATTCAATTGGTCCTTTTTCTCGTAGATGTCACTACTGAACGTAATTCGCTTATTTAATAAGTAGGCCACTGTCGTGTTATACATGTTTCCTCTTTGCCCTATAGTGAACACGTGATGTGACAATAAGCACGGTGAGTAGACCACTTTAACCAATCTTGAAACATCCGTCCACGTTGAACGTTTTATTGGGAACATATTTGATGTACTGGTTGCCAGATGGATTGAGTTGAACATTCTTTCTATATTTACTGTTGAAATGAGTATTTTTTCTATTCAAATTAATGTGGTTAATCACTGGTATGGAATATTTGGTAAAGTGCCCGTAATTGACCACTTTGGTCAACTACTGGCGTTTCAAAGAAATCAAAGTTTTCACATCTCTTTCTGTTTCATAGCTTTAGGTATGAGTTGAAGATGAGTTTTCATTCGAATGAAAAAAATATTTCTAAGCGGATCCAGTAGTTGACCGCAATAAAGAAGTGGTCAACTACTGGTTTTTAGCTTTGGTCAATAACTGGAATTTCATTTATTTTGGAACATTGGTTGGGCAACACCACTGTATTTTCTGGAATGAAATGACTGAACCTAAGATGAGATTTTTCAAATATACAGAAGCACAATTACAACTCTGACCGACATAACCAATAATGTATGCAAAATTCGGCAAGCAGAAAGGTGTATATTGCCTTTCTTGATCATATTTTCTGGCCAGGGGAGTTACCTAAAAAAAAAGAGTCCACGAGAAAAGAAATACTGCCTTATGCAACAACTTCATCGGAGAGAAAGAAAATTCCAAAATGGAAAAAGAAAGACAAAAACAAGATAGGGCTCTTTTAAGACAGAAGAAACAAGAGGAGAAATTGAAGAAACCCGAGAAGGAGGTTCATCTCAAGAAAAAGGAAATAAAGAAAATAAAAGTCAATAAAGCAATACTTAGATAGCTCGAAAAGTGAATATGAGGAATGGCCGGAGAGTGGATCAAGTCCGGATGATATCACAGAACATTCCAGCAGTGACAGTGACGATGAACCACTAGCCTCCATAGTGAAGATATTGCGGAAGGCGACTTTTATCTGGTTGCCTTTCCAGGAAAGAAAACGAACCATAACTATGTTAGCTCTGTTCTAAATATTTATGATACAGGTGAGGTTGAAGTACATGCTTTCACACCAATAAAAGAAAGCAAAATTATTTTCAAAATCATTGAAAACGACATAAGTGTTGTGAATGCCGAGTATCTCGTGAAGAGACTATAATACCCAAGTGTTGTAACAACCGGAAATCGAATCAAATATGAATTCTCATTTGAACATCTTTGAAATTTTGTATTCAAAATTTTATTTGAGTGTTTGTTCAAACCAAAATGTATTTTTCTTCATGAAAATCATTCAATAATTCAATATAAAATCGTGTTTCATTTCATTTCATCAAGTGGTCAACCACTGGGTCTAATCGCGGTCAAATACTGGTTCTAGCTGGTCAATTACTGGTGATTTATGACTTTTGATATCTTCTATTTTTTTTGTACCAAAATATCACGTTCTTCTGAATGAAGTATATCATATTAAGAAGCCTAAAACTTGATCCTTCTTGTACGTATTTTTGATTTTTATGAAAAGTTGACGGTTTGATAACTATAACCTATTTTATGAGAGAAAGCTCTTAACCGGTCAATTACTGGTGCACTCACCCTACTTCTGTCGTTATGAGCACTTTTTTTTTGAAATTTTTTTTGTGGAACTTACGTAACTCGGTCTCCTCTACAAAAAATTTAAATAAAATAATCGGCGGTCTCTTATATTTTCGGAGATACAGGGCCTTTTTGATGTAAAACTTCACAATTTTCCACATCAAATTTCTGTTGTTTGAACACACAAAATTCCTCCTTCTTCTGATCAAACGTCAGTCACTCTTTTATTCATTCGTTTTCAACATTTTTAAGCAGAAAAAACCATTAATTTTCCAAAAAATGCAATTATTTTCAAACCATAACCAATTTGTTGTTATGTCATAGTGCAATGACAGTCGAAAGTGATGTATTTGCAGTGTTGCCGCTCTCATTGTTATTGTTGAGAACTGAATGCATTAATGTTGACTTTCGGAGAAAGTTGGATTTTTTGAGAAAATAATGGTTTTTTCTGCTTAAAAATGTTAAAAATGAGTGAATAAGAGAGTGACTAACGTTTGATCAGAAGAAGGAGGAATTTTGTGTGTTCAAACAACAGAAATTTGATGTGGAAAATTGTGAAGTTTCACACCAAAAAGGCCCTGTATCTCCAAAAATATAAGAGACCGCCGATTATTTCATTCACATTTTTTGTAGAGGAGACCGAGTTACGTGAGTTCCACAAAAAAAAATTCAAGAAAAAGGTGCTCATAGCGACCGAAGTATTACCGACAAACCGACAACTGGATATCCGGAAAATATATTCAAAAAATACCTTCGATTCTGTAGTTTTTGGCATCTCTGCAACTTCCAAATTATTCATTTCATTCAATATTGGCTTATACTTTTGATTGTTGGATCAGGAAACAACATCAAAAAAAGGAATAATCCTATCTTCTGAAAACTTTGGTTCAGCTACACGTTCCACAAAATTTCCTTCCTCCAAATAACACTTATGACCCTCTTTTTACTCTATTCTGTTGTAAATTACTTCTAAAGCAGACTTTTCTTTTCTTCTTCAATAAATTTCCGTCGTCACGTCCTTTCTTTCTTTTCCTGCACAAGCACCTGTCTTCCATTTACAATTCCTCATATTTTTTTTCCAATACTATCTCTGTTTACAAAACTGGATTTTCTGACAAATATTTTTTCCGATGATGAGTACAGATTTTATTTTGTTCCCCAAGAAAGCGACTCACACTTAGACCGTTAACAGGGTGTGAAGACTCCATTTCTAAGCCAAGACATTTTGAGCTTCAATTTATATTGTTATACAAGTTTGTTTTCATTAAAGTCATTCAAAATACCAGCGTATTCGTCATAGTATATGAAAAGAGTCAATCCAAGTCTCATTATTAAAATTTGGCTTGATAAATAGATAAACCTATAGAATAGTTTTTTTTTAATCAATTAACTCAAAATAGATTAAATCTACTCATTTTAGAACCGTATCATAACAAAATATCTTTGTACGGGTACACCTAAGTTTTGCTATTGCTTCGACCATATGAACATCTCAAAGGTATAGTTATTTTGAGTTGGTGAATCTTTGTTCATCGGGCTGCACATAGTTACGAACAAAAATTTGGCTGTACTCAGAATTTTGATGCAATTACCAGTCTGAAATTCTAACGTAGTGGAAGTTATGGATTCTCAAAGCTGAAGAATAACTCATATCATTTACTCACTTTTTTCAAAACTTTGTTCCGAATTCTAACCGTTTTAACAATGGAATTTGAATTCAAATTTTCCAGACGATTTGTGTGTGAGAAAAAAGAAACATCGCGATTCGATGCACATTCGTTAGTTTTTTCCAAACCTCAAATCGTCTATAGGAAATAACGCCCAGCGTCACAGTAAACTAAAACTGGTTGGAATTGTTCTTCCAGAAGTCAGGACATGAGCCATTGTTGAGATAGGTGAATTTGAGTAGGTACAGATGACTCATGATCAGTTAGTTCAATTTTCAAAATTAAACTATTGTGGGATAGAGACTTGAATACCAAACGAGGTGTCACAAGCCCCTCCTTTCTATGTGAAAAAAAATTGCTACCCCTCTCTTGGCGACGTATCACGTCACACCAATATTTATTGTGAAGTGAAAATGAAACCATTCAAAGATGTCTTTGTCCGACTATGATATTTTTTCAAAAGTTGTGGGGGGGGGGGGAATTTACAACGGCCGCACTGTAAATTGCTTCCAAGGAATGTGAAAAACGATTTCGGATAAAAATTATGAAAGATTCTTTACAATTGAAATTTTTTTTTGAAAATTGTGGAAAGAGGGTAACTTACTGAATAGTTGATAGTCTGTCATGACTTAGGCGATACCTACAGTGGAACCGTTTTCCTCCAACCCGATGTAAACCGATTTTTTGATCCGAAGTCGCCCGACGTGAGTGCCTACATTGTTTCAATCGAAGTTTGACCAGCAACCACCGACAATGAGTTCCGATGAAGATTTAGTTGGTTGATGTTAGAGAACAACATTCTCATGAATCGAAGAAGAAAACCCAAAAGGATGCATCAATTTAACGAAGACAGATCTTCAGCAGAATTCAATAAAACTTTCCAAAACTTACATAACTACCCTGATGAATTCAAGGAGTACCACCGCTTGAGAATGAAAAGGTTTTATTCTATTCTTGAAGGGATAAAAGACAACAAAGCCGGTCAATCTAACTCCAAAGAATGCATCACCATCAGAATTTTTATATTAACCTTTCAACTCGACTTTGGAACAATTCGTTCAGATCAGTCTCAACTACCTACACAGTAGGTTTCTGGGCTGGAAATTGTCAGGAAGGAACTTTTCGCCTGGCTAATATCATTATATATAATATCTGACCGATGCCAGTACGGGGTTCTTCATAGCACAAACTCTCGCATATGCCCGAGTGGAAGGCTTAAGGGATCCTTCCACCACACTTTCCATTTATGTCTGTCTCTATTTCAGTTCTAGCTTCATCATGAGACCTATCTGCCTGAACTATCGTCATATATCATTATTTACATTCGATATGGCTTTGCTGTGATCTCAATTATGATAAGAGTAAAGATGACACAGAATAATCAATCTACCGTTGTCGTTTTCGATGGTCTGTCTTTAATATATATGTCTGATATGACTTTGATGATTTGAAGGATAATAAGGTATCTTTCCACCACAATACCTTCGATGGGTTCCTTTCCGAAGACAGAGTAGAAGGCTTCAGGGATCCTTTCAACACACTTTCTTTTTATGTCTGTCTCATTTTCAGTTCTGGCTCCATCTTCAGACTTATCTGCCTGAACTGTCGTCGAATATCATTATTTGCCTTCGATATGGCTTTGCTGTAATCTCAATTACGATAAGATTTGAAATTGGACAGAATAATCAATCATTTTCAATGGTCTGTCTTTTATATTTAGGTCAGATATTACTTTGATGATTGAAGGATTATATGGTCACTTTCTACCACAATACCTATGTTTTGATCCTTTCTGAAACCCGAGTAGAAGGCTTTAGGGGTCCTTTCACAAAACTTTCCATTTATATCTGTCTCTTATTTTTCAGTTTCGGCTTCATCTTAAGACTTATCTGCCTAAACTGTTGTGATATATTGCATTCACAAAAGAAGAAATTGCTTTGCAATCATTATTATAATCATGGGAAGTCATCGAATTCGTGTTGATGATGAGAACTACCTTGTACTGACGAGTGGCCAAATAGCCCGAGACCCATCTGTCCAAATAATTGAAAATCAATTTCCTCATTTGTATCGCCAAAGCAGATGCGGGATTTTTCTTGTGAAGAACTCCGCTTTGGCACCGCTCGGAAATAATCCAATTCCCTTCGCGGTATAAGCCACAGGAATAGTTGCTCCCTGACAGGTGTCAGCCCAGACAACTACTGTGTAAGTAATTTACCTTGGCTGAAAGGATTGTTCGAAAGATGATTTGATTTATCGCCAGTTTTCAAGTATGCTCACCGACTATGTTGAATGTATTCACCTTTTACTAATAACTCCTGTTCAATCGACTCTCATAACTTGTCTTCAATGTCCCGGATTGGATCGAAACCAAACATGTTTGGTTCGGAACACTATGAACGCCGGACGTCGGATCGGGATTCCTACTACAGTGAAAGCTGTAGGCGTCAAATGTTTGAGTATGTTTTCAATCCGACGTCGCCGATGGTTGCCCGGTGTCGGATCAGGAGAAATATGGTTCCAATGTAGGTGTACCCTAAGTCCTTTAATTGAAACCTGGACAACTCGTTCATACTACATTGATTGTGCATGAACCGAAATCTATTTTCCACATCTGTCTATGAAAGTAGTGACTTGTATGACATATTTTCTAATGGCAGGCTCAGTATATCATTAAGTATCTATCTGGGCTGGTAAAAATTTTCAAAAACAAATGTATACAATCATTGCGTGATTCTTTGCGATAACAGTCTGAAATGATTACATTGAAGGTACAAATAGCCATTCTCTGTTTAACAATACCCAGGACAATAACGAAAATGTCGCAGATTATGTCAGTTTTGATTATTCCAATATCATTACTTGTTTTGACATTAAGTAAGTTTATTGAAATAAACTTTGAGCTCTACTCCCATTGAAATGATATAACGGGGTTATATTAGGAGATCTTGCTGACCATTCTACTGTTTATGGTCTACCCAACGAAGAAATTCAAGGTCACAATGATTGTTATATTTTTTCAATCCATTTTTGTCAAGTGAATTCATGAAGAAATTTCACGATATATCACATGAAGTTGAGGCAGATTATATTTTATTGAAATTCCAGCCGTGAAAAATAGATACAGAAACCTTGGTAAAGTTGACTTGGGCAGAGGTGATGAAGGAATTATGTTAGACGCGATGATTGTTACACCTTGAATGACAAAAATCTGTTAGTATTCATTGGCAATATGAAAAAATGTCATTGAATGTTACCAAGATAAACGCCGATATTTTCACAACTAATATATGATTTTATTCATTTTTAATAGTTGTAATGAAACCATCGCCTCATTACCTTTCTTGATTCCTTCACTCAAAATAATTGAAAAATTCAAAATAACAATTCCCTTCACAATGTTGCCACCACTTATTTATAGTTTATGACAACAAATTTACCATAGAAATAACTAATTCTGTTGATCGTTTAACTTTTCTGTATTTTTTGTCTTCTTGTTTGATCGACTGTGTATATTTGCTCTGAGTTTTTTGTTATTTTGGTAAACAGTTTTTTCAGATAAAGAAAAACGTCAATAAGTTTTTCGAATCTGAACAATTGTTCAATAAAAAGGCTCTTGGTATTTTCCACTGTTTTTTTGCTGAAAATCTCCGTTGTTAGAAACTAAAATTCAACAGGTAGTGTAGTGGTTAGCATATCTGCCTATCAAGCGGAAGGCCGGAGCTCGAATCCTCGCCGGGCCACCGTGCTGGGTAATCGCATGTTAAAAGGTAAGGCCTCGTTGATCCATTGCTCGCACAAGTTTCGACTTCTGCGGGCTGACGTTCGTCAGCTGGTTAACGGAACGAACAATTTTAGAACAACAATTTTTAGGTTATGGGCCCAAGTATCGCCAAGTACTTCAGATAACCTAACCAGAGTGGAGTCTTGCTGAACATTGTAACCTTGTTGGTATACAGTTAACGTTGAATATTTGATATGGATATCAAACCACAATTCGAGAAACTAGAAGGAGCTTCGAACTGGATGAAATGGCGCAGACAAATCGAATTGCTTTTATGGCATCATGACGTTTTCGGAATAGTGACTAGCGAAACCCGTTACGAAACTGACCTGAAGAAATTCAAGGAATGAGACACACTTGCTCAGCTGATACTTGTTGGTAGCATGAACGATGCGAACGTTGAGTTAACAGCGACGTATGATAATGCATGCACAGCATTGGACAAATTGTTGACAGTGTGTGAACAGAGTTCAGGACAATGCGTTGATAGACCTATGGAGCAATTCTTTAGTAGCCAAAATGATCCAGCCGTAGATATAGCCACTCATATATCTCAAGAAATTTTCGAGAGCTGAAAAGGTTGGTCCACACTGAATTGCCAGATTTTTTACTCATGAGTAAAATGTCTACGCTTCCACAGGAGTATTTTGAGTTCAAAGGCGTTTGGGAGTCAGTTCCTGTAGAAGACAGAACTATCAATAAACTTACAGAACTACTGCGTCTTATTGAAATGCAACTACCAGCAAAATCTAATGAATCGACTGCATTTGTTGCTGAATCCTACCACAAAAACGTTACGTCCAAGAAAACCGAGGAAGTAGCAACAAAGTTAATGGGGAAATGTTTCAAGTGTGATGATGTGGGGCAAATCTCTAAAAGTTGTCCTAAAAAGTTTCAAGTAAGACAAGCAACAAATACGAAAAAGTCGACGAAACTCGAAGGAGATGTTTTCTCGTGCGCAGTCAATTGATTTTCATGTGATATCGCAGAAACTGACGAATGGATAGTCGATTCAGATGCCTCTGCGCATATGACTGTTACCAAAAAGTACTTCATAACTCATGAGTCCATTTCGAAACCGAAAAAAATCCAGATTGGTAATGGTGCTGCCATTCTGGCGTATGGACAAGGAAATATCAACGCTCAGATGCGCATTTCTAAGCAATGGACCAAAAATCATCTTGAAAAAGTGTGGTACGTCTCAAAGCAGACCAAAACAGTTGTTCTTTCATGAAAAATGGAATAATGAAGTTGAAAGGAAAAAGAACTGCAAGAGGTCTTTATGCGTTTGATATGAAAACGTGTGTACTTGAAACTTCTGCTGAAGTATGCATCGCAACCTCAACAGAAAGTCCTCAATTGTGGCATGAAAGGCTTTGTCATCAGATTGAAAAACATTTCAGAGAATTCCTGGAAAGTTATTTCATAATCTCTACCCTAGATAACGACGAAAATTTCTGTGAAGGTTGTATTTTAGGAAAGCAGCATTGAGCAACTTTCAGATCCTGTGAGAAACAATCAAAACAACAAAATTAGTTCACGCCGATATTTGCGGCCCCCTGCAAGTGAACTCATTAGGTGACGCTAGATATTTTGTCTGCTTCAAATATGATTCAGAAGTATTGCAGAGTTTGAGATATTCTTGGAGGAAGCCGAATCAGCCAACAAAAAAATCATGGAGTTCATGAGCGATAGTGGAAAGTAGTTCGATAATGCAACGTTGAAAGCAGTTCTTGAGAAAAATGGTATATATTTTCGTATCACGATGCCGTACACCCCTCAAAAAAATGGCTCAGCGGATAGAGAAAATCGACACAGCTGTTTATGTGCTTAATCGAACTGGTCCAACGAATGTTAAGGACAAGACACCTACAGAGCTGTGGCAAGATAAATACGTGAATAGTATAAAATAGTGAAAAGTATAGAGGACCGATTCGTAGGATATTGTGGAGAAAAAGGCGAATGTAGAGTATGGTTGCAGAAAGAAAATGAAGTGATAAAATCCCGAGATATTATTTTAAAAACCGAAAATATCATAGAAAACAAGGTCTCACTCGAAGTGAAACTGAATACAGAATCGGAGGTGAACTTGTCAGATAAGACAGATTAAAATTGTGAAAACGTCAGTGCAGAAGATCTTGATCCCTAGCTACTGGGGGATACACAGAAACAAGACATCATGTTACGTAGTGGGGGGAGAGTTCAAAGTCCTTTCTACCTAGAAGAGTATACTGTTTGCCGAATGTGATGCTCCTGATAGCTTCACTGAAGCTATGAAATCCTCAGAGCTGAACCAGTGGAGAATGGCTTTGTTGGAAGGAAGGAAGTTACTGACTGAGAACGATACTTGGGAGCTAGTTGAATTGTGTCCAGGATGGAAACTTATCACAAATTAGTGTATTTTCAAATTGAAAACGATATCCGATGGAACAGTCACCAGCCCTTTTGTTACCAGCATGGCTACTTCAAGAAGTAGTTTTCATGTACCAACCAGTAGCTGATGTGATATAAACATCCTGCAATGAATGTCTTCTTCTGAGCGAAAGCTTCTGCAATAAAATATGATTATTCAGTGAGAAAGAGAAAAAGGGAGGAAACGGAGAAAGAGAGAGAAAGACTGCTCTTGTTAGTAAGCATTTCAGGCAACCAGACCATGCTGCAATATGGACGCAAAAAGTCCGCTGCCGCGACGATTCTCCGTTCCTGAGGAATGATAATGATGATACCAAGCCCCATAGGGCCCCGTGCGCCCCTTTTGGGGCATGGCGAACGCTCTACGTGCTGAACAAGCTTCTAGACACTGCACGGCGAATGAAACAAAGCCGGGTGATTTTGAGCATAAAGATCCATTTTTGGACATTAGGACCCCCTTGGAGGCCCCGAGGATTCCCGAAAATACTCAACTATGAGTAAATGATCGATTGTGCCCATTTTGAAATGAGCCGCATCATTGCATCTGCCTCAGTTGCCGAGTTAGAGCTGTTTCCACGGGGGGATTTGGTGGCAACTGTCCTAGAAATGGCCCAAGGGGTACATAAAACTTTTTTACCAAGTGGCGTTCCTCAATCATTTTTGCAAGGTTGATGCGCTTAACATTCGGACTACACAGTTATTCATTTGGTTAGACTCGTTCTACTTTATTTTTTATTATATTTTCTGTGTTCGTTTTATTATCATTATTTCCAATCCCAAATCTTTTTCGATATATTTTTGCTTAAGAAATCAATTTGAAAATAAAATGATGGGGAAGAACAAAAAGATTGCTGTATCCATGGATGGACAACTCTTTTGAAAATATTCTACATTATGGCATTTTTGGAAAAAATTTTAGCCAAATTATATTGTTTTTGAAACGAAAAAAAATTATTCCCAAAATTTTCGAAGCAGATTCCTGGCTATAAATCGTTGATCGTACAACATAATTTAACAGCTTAATTTACCATTTAAAAGCAGAAGTAGAGAAGCAAAGCGGGTTTCGCCTCAAAAGTACCAAAACTTCCCGCTAGATGGCGCCACGCGGTCGAAGCAGTCCATGGAGCGCGGTGCAGCATTAGAAAAAATCGTGACGTCGGAAAGAGTGGTAGATGCCTTTTTGGCACAGTCTGGAGGTGTGGGGGGTGACCTACGTGTGTCGTACCTCGAGAGGGCCCTCTGTCATTGGTTGTTATGTGAAAAAACAAGTATGGCGTCCCCGCTGGAGCTCTGTGATTGGTTGTTATGTGAAAAAACAAGTATGGCGTCTCCGCTGGAGCTCTGTGATTGGTTGTTATGTGAAAAAACAAATATGGCGTCTCTGCAAACACTCCACCATTGGCTGTGGTTCTGGTTGGCTGAAAAGAACAAATAGGGCGTTGCTAGTGAAGCTGTATGATTGGTCGTTAAAGAAAAAACAGGCGTCTCTGCCACCATTGGCTGGAAAAAGCAGGGTGTTGGGGCCCTGGCATTGGTCATTGCTGTAACGCTCCACCATTGGCTGAAAAAAGCAGGGCTAGTGGGGCTGATTGGTCATTAAAGAAAAAACATGCGGCTATGCCACCATTGGCTGAAAAAAGCAGGGCGTTGTAGCTCTGTCATTGGTCATTGCTGTGACGCTCCACCATTGGCTGAAAAAAGCAGGGCTAGTGGGGCTGATTGGTCGTTAAAGAAAAAACAAGGCGTCTCTGCTACCATTGGCTGAAAAAAGCAAGGCTAGTGGCTGTCATTGGTCATTGCTGTGACGCTCCACCATTGGTTGGCTGAAAAAACAGGGCGTCTCTGCAAACGCTCCACCATTGGCTGAAAAAAGCAGGGCTAGTGGGGGCTGATTGGTCGTTAAAGAAAAAACAAGGCGTCTCTGCTACCATTGGCTGAAAAAAGCAAGGCTAGTGGGGATGATTGGTCATTGCGGCGACTCTGCTAACCATTGGATGGTTCACTCGGGGGCGGAGTCTCGGACCCCCACCAAAATCATCATTGCATCAAGTGGACTGAAGGCTCTACCGCAACCCATTAATTTGAAGAAACTCGACACAGTATGATGGACTCGGACTCAGTGCTAGAACTAAAAGAGTGTTGTGTCTGCCATAAAGTGATTGGAGAGAAATATATCCCAAACCACAGGTACTTTAGTGAGCACAAAATAATAGTGGGCCTATGTGATCGAACATGCTATCAATTAAGACCCATCAAAATTAGTTGCCAATATTTTGGAAAGTATTCTGTGTTAAACTCGCCCGATGCTGAAAGAAAAACCTTTTACTTTCACCATACACGACTACCGCCTAGAATGCCGCATGGAAACAAGCAGTGAAGAACAGAAGCCGCTGTGTGTGATACCTCCAGAAGTGATGGACCTTTTGGGAAGAAACAGTATTTCAAAATAGGTAGAGATTTGCAAATAAAATTCATAGAATTCATTGATTTTTTATTTCCACCTTTCCTTTTGGTATATAAATTGATTTTATACAAAACTACAATCAGTCATTAAAAAATGGTTTCTTCAGAGTTTTGCAAGCTGCTCTGACAAGAAAAAATGCCGAAACCTGGAGTCGAACCGAGGGTCTTTAGATTTTCAGTCTAACGCTCTTGCCACTGAGCTATTTCGGCTATGTAAATGAAACACAGATGATATGAATAGAATTTAATTTTCAAAATCAGTCATAATGAAAGAGTAATATTTGTAAACACATATTTTCGAAAATTCGCCACATTGAACTGCATTATTTCGTTGCTCATCGTAGTCGTACACACTGCAACTTCTGCTAGCCTGTTCCATGAGAGAGAGAGAGAGGGTGGGGGACGACTCAACCAAATCTTGCAGCATATATCGTATTTCGATGTGATTGATTCAAAATTGGAGCGATCGTTCGAGATGTTTCGGCAATACGTCTCTGGAAACGAAATCGATCGATCGGAAAATTCTCCCAAAATTTGCTTCTTGATTGTCTGTAGGCAAATTGCCACACATACAAGTAGTGCACTTGATTAATATCCTCGTTGAATGTCACTTTCTTCATGTCGAACTTTGAACTTCAATAGATATTTGAGTAGAAATTTGAAAATTTGCATCAACGATACACTTGTAATAAAGTATAGTAGTCCTGCAATTGTTTTTATATCAGATTCGAGACACAGCTTGGCAGGTTCGATTTTCTTCCAATCGGGTAAGTCTCCAAAACTGCGGTCTTCAAAAACAAGTCTCAGCTTGTAAGAATTGGAATGGGCAGGTATTTCGGCACTCAAAACATGCAGATGACCTTCATTCAGAGCAGTCGGAATCATTGGCATCCAATTTGAAGGCCACGTTTCATTTCTATATCCGCTGGCATTTTCAAAGGTAACAAACACTTTGGTCACTTTATCCGGCGGATTGATGTACAGAATATTGGAAAAAATGGCAGACAAGATTATATAACTTGATCTTAACACGGCCATTGCAGACAATCAACTGATCTCCCAATCGACTCACTCATACATTTATAAAACTCGAAAGACATGAAAACATTTTATTTTTCAGAAATAGGTACAGGTGTTATTCTACGTGTAGGTTTTACATTGAATTTAAATCTATTTAAATTGCAAAATACGTTTTTCCATGTAGGTGAGGATGATGATCTCAGGTGCTCAGATGAAATTTCAGGATCGACTACCATACCATTTGCTGCACCATCCAGTTCCATATTGCGAAACAGTGAATCAGACTACAACGCGTCTTTTTACCTCTATGATTGATGCACAGCGGTTTCTCAAAGGTAAAAACAGGTGGCTGATTGGGCGTTGTCGTCGTCGTTGTAGTGGCCTCGGTGTGGAATTTTTCCAAATTAACAATGTGTGGTGGTTTCGATGCGTATTCGGCAAAGTAATTTTGGAGAATGTCGAATTTTTGATGGCCCTTCACATAAATAACATCGAAATCCGTTAAAGTTTGCCAAATACTGTACAAATCAGAGTATTCGACGAAACCATCGGAATATCGCAAGCCGTGCACGTTCTGTTCGACATATCTCACTTGACGTTTCTCTGCAGCAGAAAGTGAACTATACGGCTTCGGAGGTTTCATCAAAAAATAATTCGTCTGCGTCCCATTGGTTATGGCAATTTCTTTGGGGTAAAACACACCACTCAAATCAAAACCTTGAATGTCTACTGCTACAAGCTTCATCTTCGGCGTCTCTCATACAACTGATCGTAACCCGCTCAGCTTCAAGATAAATGTCTAACTATCTCACTCAAAGGTAAATTTTCTATAACACAATCGTGAATTATGATACAGTAGGCACGTGTGTTGGCAGGAAATCCATTTTTAGCTTCAATATCGAGCTTCACATCCACCGTACTCGATTTCACAAATTCAGCTCTTTTCGAAACGTCTACCACGAAAATAGCTCGATTTTTGAATGTTACATAATCGAGTAGTGGCTGTTTTCTCGAAGTGTTCATGTAGCTGGAATAGAATTCGGTGTATGTGCGATGCGCCTCAACGAAATCGTTCTTTGCAAAATCCAGCCTCATTCGCTCGTGTGGGTAGATGTCGCTGTTCAAAGTCAATCTGATATCCATCAAATCGATATTGTCAAAGTAGGTGGGATCTTTGCGCAGGTTGTCCACACGATCTGTTTGGAATACTGTGATGATATATCGAGGGCTCTCCATGGCAGAAGCAGTTTTGACAGCCCAAATTTCTTTCGTAGACCCTGTAGTCAATGCAGGCAGTTCATGAAGCTCCCATTTTCGATACGGCATCATTATAGGTGTATCAGATTTGATGGATTGCAACAAATTCAATCGAATTTCATCATTTGGGAAAATATGCTTCACCTTCAATTCGATACTTTCGATTTGCAATTGAGCTTTAGTCTCTCCAGGTTCAGTCGCCACATCTTTGATGAATATGCTGTTGTTGTCGTTGCGTGCACGAACCAAACGTAGAGACTGTTTACCGCATGTAGCAAAAGTATAGTCATTGAAAATACCCAAAAGGTGTCTGAGAGGTATGTGAAAGTTGAAAAATCCATCAGCATCGTTTGTTAGAGATCCATTGGGATAATTCCATCCAGATGTACACATGTGTTTGGTATCGTCTGCACTATAGCACAAGTATCCTCTGAGTGTACTCACAATTCCAGGATTACGAACTGTATCCAATTCTTTGCCATTGAGCTCGTAAGATATGGAATCGAAAAAGAAAGCTGGTGCATTATTGACAAAAGTAACAGTCCCATTGCCAGCAGACTTCTTCATTGTTCCTCTAACACTAATGACGGCATCGTACATGAGTAACCATGTTTCACTTTGTTGAATGGAAATTTCGACAATATCATTATTTTCGAACGATTTCACATATGGGTAATGAGTTCTAGTTTCCAAACGTTGGATGGATTCGTCGAATTGAGGACGGCGGTAGACGTCGAACACGTGTCGAGACAACATTGTAACCCAATGATTGTAGAAAGCGACGATTTGCAGCGGAAAGTTTGACTGATCTGCTCGGCAGCTTCTCCACTACTGGGGGTGCAGAGGTGTGAGCATTGAATATATCATCGAAAACCAGGCCCATTACAATTTTTTCAGAACCAATCTTATGACATTAAGTTCACCTCTGAAATCCACAGGTTTAAAATCCTGATCGAGTATGTGTACTGTAATATTGTTTATTTCACCTTTGCTCGACACAGGTAGATAGATCAAATTTAGTGGAACTTCGTCGATGGCAAAACCGGGGTCGTCTCTGGGTGCAAACTCGTAGATGGTATGTGAAGGTCGTCCGTTGAAATAAGCACCCGAAGTTATATTACAATCCAGGTGAATTGTTCGAACTTTAACAATTTTCACAGGTAGATCAGACTTGTGAACTTGACCAGGTGGCAGTAATCTCTGTGAGAATCCCAATAATCTTCCGATACAGTCGTCAGGTCGAAAATCAATAGCGTGTACTTTGCTGTATATTTCACACTCTAGAGTATTGAGGTTAGCTTTCAGAGAAAATACTTTATCACTTATATCGTCGTCCTCCTTTTCTTCACTTTCAGCGTCGTCGTCGTCGTGTTTTTCTTACTCTTTTTAACTTCCTTGGGTTTTTCCACGAATTTCGTGAGGAATTTGGCAATGTTAGTGATTTCGTAGGAACCAATGGGAATACTGATGATTTCTCTCTTGGTCTTATCAGCGTTCTTGAAATAGTAAAACTTTCTATTACCCTCCTCAACGTTGGGAATGCTGTTGTACGAGTGGAAACCAATCAATGCCAATCCGTATTCGGAGTCAGGGTCCAAGGAAATCGGGTTGGTAAAGTCACTGCTAGCTGTGGAAGTATGACTTGTCAGTGTGACAATCAGAGACATGACTGAACCTCATTATCGACTGCTATTAGTTTTATAGAGGAATTCCAAGCACAAGTGTCCACAATTTGACTCATTAAAATTTTGATAGCGATCATTGTTGTATGAAATTTTGACATTTTTTCCCAGGTATTGCACCAATTCCACAGGTGGTTTCAAATTGCCAAAACTGTCGAAATATTCCACCTTATTGCCTTGTTTGCGGTAAGCTACCCAATGTGTTCCTTTGTTCTTTTGCAAATCCAAATTTATGATGGCACATTCTTTGTAAGCAGGTCGAGTGAAATTTGCGAGTTGATCACGCATAAAGACTCCCTTGAAATGGGGAATTTTCAAACGTTTCGCATATCGCATCAACTCCACATCGTAGAGGGCTCTATTGGGTAGCTTCAACGGGAGTTTTTTTGTTTTCGCAGGAAAATCCCATATCCACGACGACTTTTTCTCAAAAATAATCCAGAGCCCTGTTTTCCGATCTCTTCCATTGCCTTGTTGTGCCGATGATCTTCTTCAAGTTTTTTCTTTGCATTCTTAGCATCAATCACAGTCTTGGCAACTCCTGCAGCACCACCAGCCAAACCACCTAGGGCGCTAAGTGCAGCAAATATTGGTATCAAAGGTAGAATACCACCACTTTTTCCATCAATAGGTATTATTCGTGGAATTCGAATCTTTTTGCGACCTCCTTCTTGTTTAATCAAACGTCTAGCAACACGCAGAGCAGCCAGCGATGTCTTGCGAACATCACCCGAATTGAGGGATTTGAGAGATTTTTTAATTTTCTGAACGATGGCCCTTTTGAATGATGTCTTTTTCACACCCATACCGAGTTTGCGTTTGGTCTTCATGGCCGTCGTTACGAACCAAGAGGCTGCTTTCTCTCCCACAGTAGCGTCTTTCGATTTGAATCGCTCCCAAGCACTGTTCTCCAACTCCAAATCAGCCTTATGACGATCTTCCAAGGACTTGTTTTGAGAGTAGGCTATGTCGTGACGGCGACAGGAAGAGTCTAGACCATTAATGCCCTTTTGACCGAGAGCTAACCTCTTTTGCAACCGTGTTCCAGGACCACAAAACTGATAACCAGGTAAGTGTAATTCAATGGGAAGTTTATTGATTAGAGTATTTACAATACCACCACCTTGTCGTTCGAAGGTTAGCATAATACTGAGACGCGTACAACATCTTTGTATATAAAAAGGTATCTGTGTGGAGGGCTTTCTCAGTATAGTCATGAAGGTCACCCAGCAAAAATGTGCACTACCTATTGAAAACTTGGATTTTGTGAAAGTGTCGAAAAATAGCAAACACGGTGAACTATTACCCGATTCTTTTCGAGCAATATTTTGCGGCCCAAGTGGATGTGGCAAGACCAATGCCATGCTGAGTTTGTTATTCAATCCGAATGGCGCTAAATTCAAAAATGTCTACGTCTACTCGAAATCATTGTACCAACCGAAATATCAGCTACTTCAAGATGTGTTGGCAAAGGTGAAAGGTATGGGCTACTTCCCCTTCAAAGATAACGATGAAATAATCGACCCGGCTGAAGCTCGAGAACATTCCATATTCATTTTCGACGATGTGGCTTGCGATAAACAAAATAAAATTAGGGAATATTATGCAATGTGTCGGCACAAGTCAATCGATGCCGCCTACCTTTGCCAAACTTACTCGAAAATTCCCAAACAATTGATACGAGACAATTGTAATATCATTGTATTATTCAAGCAGGATGATATGAATTTGAAACACGTCTTTGATGAACATGTCTCACCCGATTTCACCTACGACGAATTCAAGACGCTGTGCTCGAAATGTTGGAACGAAAAATTTGGCACTTTGGTCATTGTCAAGGATTTCGATGTGAAAAATGGTCGGTATCGCATGGGTTTCGACAAATATATTTCCTAACATGTGTGCATATCGATCAGTATTCATCATCATGCCGTCAACAAGCCACATGAAAGAGAGTATCGCCGATGTTGAGAGAAAAGTTAAAGTGAAACAATTGTCCAAAGCAGTCCGAAAAAAATATTTGGCATTGAAATTGGGCAGATCTGAAGATGATGAGTCATTGAGAAAACTTTTTGCACCCATTACAACACCACTAAAGCAGATTGTTTCATTACAACAACAACAACAACAAAAGCCGCCAGTTCAACAAAAACCAATTTTTAAAAAAATTAAAAAAATTGAACCGGTCGTCAAGCAGGAGCCGTCGTCGTCGTCTGCCCCCCATATTTCCGACGATGGCGAAGATGGCAACTCTGAAGATGATACATTTGAAAACGAGGAAACGTCGGCGTCTAAACATCCAGATGAGACGATGGAACCATCTCAAATTATCGATCAGTACACTCAAGCTGTAATAAACAAGGCACCTGGCACAGATGTCATTTATGGTCCAAAATTCAATTTAGAGTTGAATCAATTGACACTTGGCAATATTCCGATAGAATTCAATAGGAAAACCGGTGACATACATGTGGGTGGAAGGAAATTCAAAGGTACTCCTGGACTATATAATTTAATATTTCTCAATGAACCAGAATATCACGACGATGATTTGCAAGCATACATTGCAATTTTAAAGATGAGTGGCGTTCATTTGACATCGAGAAACACGCTCAAATCTTCTACCATATCGAAATATGAGCAAGTCATACGACCTGCTTTCCTGAGAAAGCACTCACAAAAAAATAAGGGTGGCAGTGGTATGTCTCTCACCTATAACACCAAACCCATGGAGTATATATATTGGGATGATGTTAATGAACTGGTCGACAGACTTCGATTACTCATGGCTGCAAAGGCTGCTGGAAATACATCTGTCGACAATGAGATCGTGGCAATAATCGATGAGTTGAAGGAGGCTGGAGTCATCCAATAAATATGAGTGTTTTCACCTGTACTGCATCAGTCTCATTATGAGTATCAACAAGTTCGGTTACTCTGCCAAATCGGCATCAGACGACGGGTCGCAAGGTAATTGTGAGTACTCAGGTATAGTCTTAAACTATACTCACGATGGAAATATTGATGCAGATTTTTTGAAAATAAGTAATGTCAAGATGCCAACAGATGGTGAAGATGTGGCCAATAAGAAATATGTGGATAGCACCTTGGATAACTTGCTCGAACAAATTACACGAGAAGCTTTGGAAAGGGAGAAACTTGCCTCACTTTGTGCACAGCGACAACAAGATATAACAAATGCTATAAATTTGAGAAGTAAGAATATTCGAGAAGCCATGTTACTTATCGATAAACGAATTGCAAATACCGATGAACAACTTGCTGATTTCAAGATGAAAACTACCTCTCAAATGGATAATCTACAGAACGATTCGGTTGCACATACCAATGACATCGATCAATTGATAGATGAACAAACCACCTTGAGTACCTATATAAAAACTATTGCAAAACAATGCAATGAAGGTTATACTCTGACTGAGCAAGTATTGGCTAAACATGAAAAGGATATTATCTCAATGAAAAAGGATACACAGTCGAAACTCGCGGCTGTCAACGCTGATATTACCAAAATAAATTCAGCTATACTTGAAGTGAAAGCTGCCATCGATACCTTGATCGAATCGCAAAAAGACACGCCGCAGCCAAAACTTACAGTATAGTATGTGCCATCGGAATGGCAGGACATTCAAGTGAGAAAATTCAGCTGGTAAATGAGTTACATCGTCCAGTTCGCAAAAACTTTCCACGCCGTCGCACCATAATTAAGGGTTTGGATGATTTGTGGCAAATGGACCTTGCCGATCTTCAAAATTATGCCAAAATCAACCGAAACTACAAGTACATTTTGGTTGTCATCGATACCTTTTCCAAATACCTATGGGCTGAGCCGATCAAAAGTAAAACGGCTGCTGACGTCACCGATGCGATGCGCGAAATTTTGAAAAGGAGTGGAGGACGATGTCCCAAAAATCTACAGTCAGATTTGGGCAAAGAGTTCTACAATGCAACGTTCCAAAATTTAATGAAGAAACACCAAATCAATCATTATAGTACGTATACTGTGAAAAAAGCTGCTATTGCCGAACGTGTGATTCGAACTTTGAAAGAGAAACTCTTCAAACATTTCAGTTTGAATGGCTCCTACAAATGGTTGGATATTCTGCCGCAACTCGTTCAGAATTACAACAATCGCAAACATCGCACCATCAACATGCGACCCTCGGAAGTTACGAAAGCCAATGAAAAGCACGTTCTCAACACTGCCTATAATTTCATCAAAATTGCTACTGGACGAAGAAAATTCCAAGTCGGTGATATGGTTCGCATTTCCAAGGCCAAACATATTTTCGAAAAAGGTTATGTGCCCAATTGGACGTGTGAGATATTTCGCGTGGCTAAAGTCAAAATTACCAACCCCATTACCTACTTGTTGGAAGATTTGCAGGGACGTCCAATCAGTGGTGCTTTCTACGAAGAAGAATTACAAAAAACAAAAAATCCCGATGTTTATTTGGTGGAGAAAGTGCTTAGAAAGAAGGGCAATAAGGTCTATGTAAAATGGTTGGGTTTGGACAAATCACATAACAGTTGGATTGATGCTTCGAATCGTTTGTAATGGAAAACTAGCACAAATATTCAGTTACATGGGGGCCTTTCGAACCACAATCAATAGCCGGATGTGCACTCGATGGTATAAATTCGGCGAAAATTCCAAAAATTTGATCAGTCTAGTAGCAATCATGTCTGAAGATCGAAGTGTTGAGTCATCTACTTCTGATTACGATTCGTCTGATCACTTTGATTATGATGCTGAATTGGATCGAGTGTGTCGAATGTATCAAGAAGCCATCAAATGTGAACGTTTCTACATACTCAATTCAGTGTTCAACTTTGGTGCGAATTTATTCAACTTACATTGTGGCCTTAGTCCTGCACGAGGTTTCGAACCTGCAGTGAAGCTGATTTATTCGCTGAATTCCGACTGTCACATGTCATTCAATACCTACGAATGGGGCGTCTTCATCAGTTTGCTGAGCAGATTATCAGATGGTGTTCCTGCTGCGGCGATGCTCTCAGATTGCGGAGACACCATCCACATCACGTTGAAGTGCAGCGAAGATACGAAGTTGTGCGTTATTTCCAAAGACATTGAAATGTTCCATTTGTTGGAGAGTGATGTATATGAAATTTTGCAATTGGACACTCTCATCAGCCAAAAATTCAGTATGTTGTCGAAAATGAAATTTTCCGAATATTATCATAATTTTTTGCAAACAGCTTCGAAAATTTCTCAACAGACTGATTCAGCAACAGATATTATATATGCTCTATGTGATTTATGTAGTAGTTGTGAAAGCTATTGTATGCGAGAATGCATGTATTTCATTAGAGATAAAGTATTGATTGATTTTGATAGAAAGAAATTTCAATAAATATGAAATATATCTTCGTTCGAGTTTCATTTCAGTTGTGACAATGGAGGTGGAAGCAAGAATGTTTGTGACACCTGAATTCAACACCTATGTGGATAGACTCGAAACTTTTCGTAATTGGAAGTCTGAATTTCCAAAAGATAAACTTGCTGATGCCGGATTCATTTATACTGGCAGAGATGATGTAGTTGTGTGTCCAAAGTGTCACATTGAAGGATTTAGATGGGAGGTTGGAGATGATCCGCTGATGGATCATTTCAGATGGCAACCTGATTGTCAATTTTTTGATGATGAAGGAGATTATGTGAGACGAAAAAGACGTCCCGTATATAAAGATAATGTTAATTTTGAGACTCGATTGAAGACGTTCGACGATTGGCCTGTATGTATTCGACAAAAACCACATGACCTCGCCGAGGCAGGATTCTTTTATACAGGTAGAAGTGATCGAGTAAAGTGCTTCTACTGTGGCCTCGAAGTGAAAGAATGGATGCCTGAAGACGAAATTTGGACTCAACATCAAATCTACCATGATAAATGTGAATTTTGGAAACTCAAAAATCCAAATTTTGAACTCAAAAACCTTCAATCTCCACCAACACATTATACTTGTAAAATTTGTTTAGAAAATGAAATGAATGTTGTGTTTATGCCTTGTAAACACTTGGCTTGTTGTGTAGATTGTTCTATTGAATGTGAAACTTGTCCAATATGTAGAACATCTATTACTTCATTTTTGAGAATTTTTGTAGCATAGTAAAATAAAACCATTATACATTTTACTTTGTTTTATTGTCAGACTAAAACCATTATACATTTTACTTTGTTTTATTGTCAGACTAAATGCATGAAAACAAACTACAAGACCCTAATTAGTAATCAATAATCAAGTGTTGTGCTGAATTATGCTATAATGACCCCAGGGTAGTGTGTCATCTGAGTTTTCAGACATGGAACGTTTGTCATCGATGTGGCTCAAAGCTATTTTTGTTTGTTCTGTGGAATAGACATCGTGCAATTTGGATTGAATTATTCTTTGAGTTCTATATAATGTATTATGTTCACGTAAACATTTAAAGTAATCTTGGAAAGTTATTTCGTTTTTGACTACATTATATTTAACGCCTTTCGATTTTTTGACACATTTCGGATTTTGCGTTGAAACATCAACCAGAAAAGAGTACATTTTCGATCTTAGACCAACGAACTCAGTCATAATTTGGCCGTTATTTTCATCCTTCATTAAACCGACAACCTTTTTATTCATGAGGGGTATATCGTATCTATTATCCTGAGGGTAATCGCTGGTATCGAATTTATGTATATCCTCCTTGATAGTTTCATACACATCATCGTGGATTATTTCGTAGATGAGAGAATCTGTATCTGTATAGAGAAGCTTGCAAGCATCAATACCGAATTTTGGCAACATATACTGATAGTGGAAATCGTATACTACAGTTTTTGAAAGATCCAAAATTGCCATACCTATATACAAAGGCTTATCAAAAACCAATTCACCTTTCCGCATTTCAATAGCTACCAAATGGTCATCGAAAATAGTTCTATTTTTGAAGTTTGGACTTGCAATTAAATTTTTAGCCCCATATCGACCCTCCCACTGAGAAACTAATTTGACTATTCGGTGCTTCCTTATGTTCTGCATCGTTTTACCGAAAACTGCATTATTTAAAAGCTTATAAAGATTTTTTTCAAAATCATTTTTGGCTTCCGTCCTCAGTTTGGTATTGAAGTCAATGTAGGGTTTCAACCATGCAGATTGTTTGAATTTGAGTACTCTACGAATTTTTGTAAGTATCACACCATTTTGCAGAGCTTGTTTTAAATTCCTATAGTGCATAACATATTTTTCTTTATTATACAATGTGGTCATTAATTTGGGATTTTTAGAATTTGGAGGAATTCTATGCTCGGGAGCAAAAGGAAGATCGCGATGTTCATCATGTAAATGTTCTGGATATGCTAAATCTACTTCCAACACATATCCTATATCGCTATCATCTGGCACATCTCTAATATCAATATTTGTGTCTACCCATTCGAACCCCCCATATGGTAGGTACTGACACATTGCCCATCCATACAGATTATTTACATCATAATACATGATATATTTGGATGTATCAGAAGGATTGTACCTAGACATATATTTATTGTTTGCCTTCGAGTAGCGATTACATGCTTGAGAAACACCGCCGCGTATACCTTTTTCCCGAAAATGAAGCATATCAACATTCTGTAACGTCTCCAGCCGACATCCCGTATATTTCAACATACAACTCCAAGTATAACCGGGGAGTGTGAAATAATGTGCAGGATCCAGGCCGTACGTTTCATGACTCTTAGTTCGAAATTTTTCAAAAACATCTGTCAAAAGCATAATGTCAGTTTTCAAATAAAGGTCACTATATTCACCTAAATTTCGACATTTGAATGCATCCCATACAGTATGAGCATGCTTATAGTCTTCTTCATCAATGATTGAATTATTAAGTTTGTTATAAAAATGGTTATGAGATGGTAACTGTATATCATCTAGTTTTTCAATACAATCAATATAATCATAAGGGAAGACTCCTTTGCGTGTGAGTAATTTGAATTTCTCATCATCCAAATTCTGAAATTCAGTTTTCAAATTAGTTAAGTCGCATGTTTGCATGGTTGAAACGAGTGCATCGAGGGAAGTAGCCAAAAATCTAAACGAATCAATGAATCGGAATTTAATATCAGTTTGTTCATCATATTTTGTGAACGATATATATTTTTCCTTATTAACAGGTAGAACAGTCAAACGTTTTTTACTACTACAACGTGCCAGATTTTTAATGATAAAGTGACTATCATAACCACTGAGATTGTGAAACACCACTGGAACAACATAAGTCTTTTTGTAACCCAAGTTGCATCGCGCATGCGCGAATCCGCGAAATTCTCCTGTGAAGTGATTGTGATCTCTATTGATTTTATCTTTAGCATTGAAAGGTTTTTCGCAAATGTGACAGTGCGAGGATGCATCTTTTATGTCAACATTTTCAGTCATAGGTATTATAGTTTTGATTTTAGATTGAATGAGTTGAGCTTCAAGTTCAATTTGCTTCATAAACCAATCCATACAGTCAGACCCTCGATAGCTTTCGAAATGAGATAGTGAATCATCGTAGGAACACTTTAAAAAATATCCTGCGCTGAAAGGTTCATGTTTTTGATAGCGAGCTGTATTTTTACCAGAGATTCCTTCTTTGAATGGTGTCAGTAAAGATTCGAAGTCGGCATAGATGACAAATGGATTTTTCTCTTTATATGCATGATCTTTGAATTCTATATATTTATTTTTTGGAAAAGAAATTTTGCACTTATTTTGGCAATATTCTGAGTGTTCCTCAAAATTTTTTCGTGTGGAAAAATAATTTAAACAACAATCGCAAATGAACATCTTTCCTTTATGTTTACTTACTTGGCTACTAATCAGTCTAGAAAGATTTTTTATCAAGCAATAGTGATATTTTATTTCAGTATGATCATCATCAATTTCCATTGGTTCATAATCATTCACTTTGGGATAATAGATATTTTGAATTAGTAGTAAATTTACATGTCTAGCCAACTTCTTTTTTGTTGGTCTAGCAACCACTACATCGTAATGCTCATTTTTCAGTTCTAAGGCAAATACATTCACAGATATATTATTCATTTTTTCAAATTTATCAATGTCAGATATTTGCATAGGCATTTTGATACCCTCCAAATTTAATACCCTCGAATAGTCAGGATACGATAATGTACGATCTGTATTTTTCCCGCTTTCAATAGGATACAGAGCGCTAACGATTGACCAAGCGAAACATGCATTATCATTATTTTTAATGTTAATGCATGCCCTTTTCCGTCTTATTTGCTGGGGAAGTTCAATGAAGGATGATGCTCCGTTACCCATTTCAAATTTATTTATATTCACTTCCAAATTTACTATTTCACTTAACGACCAACCACTGTCGCGCTCTTGGAATTCTGAGAGTTTATTCAAGATCACATCTACTACATGTTCTGCAAACCATGCCTTCAAATCGGTTCCTTCGTCAATTATAACATTTTTTGAATTAAAATATTTCAATTCTTTTTTAACTTGGGCATCGTCGGCATTATTTTTAATGAATTCCCCACAGAAAGTTGTGTTCACTTTAATGATTGATGTTCTCAATATCCGTTTGATTCGATTATTGAAAAGGAAGAAGGCGTCTTCGAAAAAATCTATAATATTTTTATGTTTTAAATTCATGATAACCCCTGTACGAATTCTACTGTTGAAAACTGATGCTACATCCTCCCACTTGACCCTATCGCTTCGTTTTTCTCGTAACCCTTCCCCTACATGATTCCCTAATTGTTTTTTAGATAAAGTCCTAAATCTCTTCAAAAGCCCCAAATTGGTTTGAAGTTTCACATATATTCCATGAGATACCTCCGACTTTCTAATTGCTCGATTGATAAGTCTAATATTTTTGTCTGCTAATTTGATCCACTTTTGACGTTCCCTAATTGTTGAACTGGTTAAAATTTCCACTAATGCTTTTCGAAAAATCGCAATTACCCCATCGCTAACAACTCCCATATCTTCAGCCATTATGAAGAATAATTCAAGCACACCTTTGAATATTAATTACTAACCTCTAGGTCCACAAGTTTATACAGGTTGCAGCGATTCTTCACTCCAAGGAAAACTAGGCCGTACTTCTCCGCTACGAATTTGTCCAGAGTTTTCTTGATGCGGTCGGTGCTGCGGTTCGGAAGAAATACGCAGGAATCCTCCAATTCCGCTAAGGCTGCCTCTCCGTATTTCGTTTTAGTTATTCTGATGTTCAGGATTTTATATGGATGGTCCACGGTCAAATCTGACAGCTTCACCAACTCCTTTCTTCCTGTTTCCGAAGTTTCATTAACGAAATTAATATCCATTTCTGTAACAAATGAATAATTTCACAATGGAATAGAGACAAGATGCATATTTAAAACTTCGAAAAATGGTAAAACAGCATTACTCATTATCGAAAATTGTCAAAAAATGTTTAAAAATGCACAATGAGACACTTCACAATCGAAAATGACAACTAGAGCTCTTCACTGCTAAAAAATGTTCAAAAATGCACAATGAGACTCTTCACAACCGAAAAATTACAACTAGAGCTCTTCACTACCAAAATATGTTTAAAAATAAACAATGCAATACTTCACAATCTAAAAATGGTAAAACAGCATTACTCATTATCGAAAATTGTCAAAAAATGTTTAAAAATGCACAATGGGGCACTTCACAATCGAAAAATGGTAAAACAGCATTACTCATTATCGAAAGTTGTTTAAATTTGCGAGGCACTTCATTACTGACAACACTTATCAAAAATATAAAAATTTACTCACGTATATCTTGCTTGGGCACACACACCAAAATGACTTCACAATCTCTCTGCTAGGAACAATTTCGAGCGATCTGCAAACTCTGAAGACTCGCATCAAACTGGCTTATTAATACTGCAATCCTATCTACATTATTCGCGCGCAATGCCTCATTATGACGTAAATCACACCCACATTCTAGATAATTGAACTATTCATCTCGACTGGAAAAACCCATTGTTCATTAATTTTCTTATCGCATTGCATGTAAAAACCAATTTTGTTTATCTATTATTACTTCCTGTCAACACGTCTGGAGCATGCTGATAACGAAATTCAATTTCCTGTTTGTCGCAGAAACTAATTTTGTTTATCTATTATTACTTCCTGTTGTTGCAGAAATTAATTCTTCTTATCTATTCATTATTTCCTGTTTCAGTGCCTGCATTCAATTGATATGATTATCTCAATAAACATTCATTACCGTTTGGAAAAACCCATCTCGCAATATTTCATTCGAATGAATTGTTTTCAATCCCAATCATTGTCAACAGACTAAGAACAGTTGTGCTCCAATCCTCGTTGAAACAAGTGTGTGTGTTTACATAATGGAGAATTGCGACAATAATTCCAAATTTTGGGAGTATATCTCCCAGAAGATTAATAGATATACTCCACCGCAGAATTTGTGGAACTATTTGATGGAAAAGTATGTGTGTGTGTTGTGAAATGTGTATCGTTTTAAAGAAATGTTGATTTTTTCAGTGGTTTGGATCTCTCTGATATGCCTGAAGACATTGAAGTGCCAAAAGAGATTTTCCAACAGGTGATTGACAGGCAAATCAATAGTTCATCCGATTTTCAACGGTGTGATGCGTCCACATCTAATTTTCCGTAAGTTTTCACGAATTTTCCATTATTATATCAACTTATTCTTCAAATATTTTAGCTGTTCTGAAACAAGTCCGGCTCCGCCAACTTTATTACCTCTCAATACTCCGGAATACTCTATAGAATGCAAATATTGCAGAAAAATTTTTTGCTTCTGTGATTGGAGTATTGAATGGCACAGGGCCCATCGTACAGACATTTTGAGGTGCGATGAAGTTATGGAGAACACTCCCGATGGTGTGCCGACGCTTGAAAATTCGTAAGTCCTATTAGATTTTCTATTTTTCCCAAAAATTGTCTCGATTTTAATGTTGTGTGTTAACAAAAACATTTCTCTTTGTTACAGTGTTACGAATAATGAAGTGATGATGCTGACTCCCGATGCTGTGCCGACGCTTGAAAATTCGTAAGTTCTATTGAATTTTCTATTTTTCCCACATAAAATTTACTTGATTTTGATGTTGTGTGTAAACAAAAACATTTTTCTTTGTTACAGTGTTACGAATAATGAAGTGATGATGCTGACTCCCGATGCTGTGCCCACGTTTGAAAATTCGTAGGTTCTATTAAATTTTCTATTTTTCTCACAAAAAATTTACTTGATTTTGATGTGTGTAAACCATTTTTTCTTTGTTACAGTGTTACGATGTCGGCACACCTCAAGTACATGAAGGCGGTCCCGGAGGCCTTCACTCCAACTAAAGGATCGTCACAATCTGCAGGTTTTGACTTGAGGAGTATTCAAGATATCACCATCCCTGCAAGGGGGAGAGCTATCATCGATACAGGATTGAGAATTCAACTGCCTGAGGGGTGTTATGGCAGAGTTGCCCCAAGATCGGGATTAGCTATAAATCATTTTATTGATGTTGGTGCTGGAGTTATTGATAGAGATTATAGGGGTATATTGAAAGTTATTTTGTTCAATCACTCTGAAAATAGCTTTAATGTTAGGGTAGGTGATCGGGTAGCACAACTCATTTGTGAAAAAATCTGCTACCCCGATCTAGTCGAAGTTTTTGCAATGTCTTCTACAGATAGGGGTAGCGGAGGATTTGGATCGACCGGCATTAATTGACTGATTTTATATACCTGTTTTAATAAAATTTTTAATAAAGTATTCAATTTCTGGTTTTATGTCATGTGTTTCATTTTTATGATTGAAATATATTGGTTCGACTCTGGGTTTCAGCAATTTTTTCATCAAAAGTCTCCTCGAACGCAGTACCTTTGATGGAAAAATGTTGAAATTCAGAGCGAGGTGTACTAAGTCTCCAGCGGAGACGCCATATTTGTTTTTTCACATAACAGCCAATGGCAGAGCTCCAGCGGAGACGCCTTGTTTTTTCAGCCAACCAATGGTGGAGCGTCACAGCAATGACCAATGACAGCCACTAGCCTTGCTTTTTTCAGCCAATGGTGGAGCGTCACAGCAATGCCCAATAGCAGACACTAGCCTTGCTTTTTTCAGCCAATGGTAGCAGAGACGCCTTGTTTTTTCTTTAACGACCAATCAGCCCCACTAGCCCTGCTTTTTTCAGCCAATGGTGGAGCGTCACAGCAATGACCAATGACAGAGCTACAACGCCCTGCTTTTTTCAGCCAATGGTGGCATAGCCGCATGTTTTTTCTTTAATGACCAATCAGCCCCACTAGCCCTGCTTTTTTCAGCCAATGGTGGAGCGTTACAGCAATGACCAATGCCAGGGCCCCAACACCCTGCTTTTTCCAGCCAATGGTGGCAGAGACGCCTGTTTTTTCTTTAACGACCAATCATACAGCTTCACTAGCAACGCCCTATTTGTTCTTTTCAGCCAACCAGAACCACAGCCAATGGTGGAGTGTTTGCAGAGACGCCATATTTGTTTTTTCACATAACAACCAATCACAGAGCTCCAGCGGAGACGCCATACTTGTTTTTTCACATAACAACCAATGGCCGAGCTCCAGCGGAGACGCCATACTTGTTTTTTCACATAACAACCAATCACAGAGCTCCAGCGGGGACGCCATACTTGTTTTTTCACATAACAACCAATGACAGAGGGCCCTCTCGAGGTACGACACACGTAGGTCACCCCCCACACCTCCAGACTGTGCCAAAAAGGCATCTACCACTCTTTCCGACGTCACGATTTTTTCTAATGCTGCACCGCGCTCCATGGACTGCTTCGACCGCGTGGCGCCATCTAGCGGGAAGTTTTGGTACTTTTGAGGATAAACCCGCTTTGCTTCTCTACTAAGATTTGCAATGTGAAGGTTCGAGACCTCTATTTGGTAATCATTGCCCTCATAGTGTAGACTTAAATAATATTTGTGTTTATCCATAATAATAATGATTACCACCAAAAAGCCCGGAGTCGAAATACCATAAACACCAATCCTAACCTCAAAAATAAAAATCTCAAAATTCCGCGAAAAATGTTTTCAAAATTTATAACCAGAAAAATGAAACTGCTTCATAGGTAGATACATACCAAAGTTTTACTGCGACAAGTTTAACATTTAACGGCTGATTTGCTGTGACGAGTATGACATTTAACAGCTGATTTATGACGTCACTGATATATAACCAAGCGAATAATCAAAGTCGCTTAAATGGTTTTAGTTGAAACTGTTGACAGCATATGGTATGGGTTTTCACAGCTTTCAGAATGCAGGACTGTATGAAACACCTGAAATTTATCGGGGGTATTGAGTTGAAGGATGTGAAAGGAATCTACATCTTTCGATGTTTGAGCGGTCATTATCCTTGCAAGGTGATGTGCATGATACAATGCTTTTTTGCAAGTGAGAAGCTTCTCATTATGAGAAACTGCAGTCTTATTTAGTTCAGTTGGCCCAAGTGAAAGCCTCGAGAGTTCAATAAAGTAGGTTTACTTATCCTAATAGGAAGCAGAACTATTTTCGTATTAATTGAGGCCTTTTACTGAAGCTCAAGGATGATTTACTTTATCTTTGTAGTAGTACACCATTACAAAAATTGATGACAGTTGTTTGAAAAACAATAATAAAGTAGTATGACATGAAAAATGGGTGTAAGAATTGTTTTTCTCTCGGTAAGCAAGACGAAAGGACAGGATTCCTCTCGAAAACCAAGGAGTATATAGCATCACAAGCGGGGACTGTGATAAGCAATATATAGATCAGACTAATACAAGAATGTCAGCTAGAGTGCAGGAACACAAAAATAGCACAAGGACAAAACGAAAATCTTCCGGTGTTTTTCAACACCACCACCAGAGGGGTCACAAAAAAGATATCAAGGCAGCAAAGCAAAAAGCGCTGGTAAAACATTTCAGAACACGACGAATTAGGGAAGCTATCGAGATAGAAATACATGGAGAAATCAACAAAAAGAACGATTCTCAAAGCATACCAAATGTCTGGAAAATGGTCATTTGATGGATTCAGGTCGCCACAAACCAGACCGACCGTTATTACCTGAACAGTCACTAGCCAAAGGTCCGATAACCGTAATTGACCCGACAGCTAATGGAACGGATCATATCGGCTACAATTTACCACCGAGAAACTATTCAAAAACTGGCAGAAGATTTTGGAACAACAGTTGCTAGCACCAAGTAGGAGCGGTAAAATTCTTGGAAATGCCCACTGAGATGTTGGCGGAAAGTCGAAACTCAATACCGACAAACCAACGGATAAACTCCGAGAAGTTATGTTTGAGCCATTTGTGTTTATAAATGATGAGATTGTACCCTATTGAGATTGTATATATATATATATATATATATATATATATATATATATATATATATATATATATATATATATAGTGAAGATTGTGGTTCTTGAGAATAACTTCAAAATGGAAGTCGAAACGTCGAACAAATCAGAAGATACCAAACGGATAAAAACCCAGAAAATTCATCTTGTATATCGAAGATCCGTGAAAACATCATTTTCTACACACACACATATATATATATATATATATATATATATATATATATATATATATATATATATATATATATATATGCGAAGTTGATATTTTGGGTTTATCCGTTGGTTTCAGTATTGAATTTCGAAGTTTCGCCAACATCTCAGTTGGCATTTTTAAGAATGTACTGCTTCTACTTGGTGCTAGTACTGAGTTATTGATGGTTTCGATTGGAATGGATTTCGGGGTAACAGAGAAGTTGAAGCCTTTTGATAAAATTGCATGGGCATATTCATCGAGTGGGGTGTCAGAGAAGTTGTGAACTGATTCTGGAGGATCTGCTGCTGGTGGGAGAGGTGTTACCCCGAAATCCATTTCAATCCCACCTTCCAATGTCACCTCGTCCGAAAGACAAGCTCTCAAAAACCTTCGTAACAATCCCGACATTATCATTCTCCTGGCCGACAAGGGAAACGCCACCGTAATCCTCAATACCACAGACTACATTGATAAACTAACAGGATTAATCAACTCTCCCGAATACCAAATAAGTGCAAGAGACCCTACAACCTATCTAAAAAAAAATACAAAACTATCATCAGCAACTCAAATATTCCGACTGACCTAAAGAAATCTCTGATTCCCAGGGAAAAATCTTCACGTATACCTCGAATACATGGCCTTCCCAAAATACACAATCCGAACATTCCACTCCACCCCATAGTTAGTGCATTTGCCTCACCAACACAAGCTCTAGCTAAATATTACACAAACATTCTTCAACCCCTTGCAGAGCAATCCTCATCATATGTTCGAAACTCATTTCATTTCATATAAATCATCAAATCGGTCGACTTCCGTCCCACATACATCCTGGTAGGCTTCGATGTGGTATCCCTTTTCACAAACATCCCCTTAGCAGATTCACTTAGCATTCTGAAAACGAAGCACATAATCTCCCAAGACACGCTCAACCTCATTAGGCATCGTATGTCCAGTACATACTTTCTGTTCCAGGACAAATTTTACAAACAAGTACAAGGCGCCCCTATGAGTTTTCCTCTTTCGCCAGTACTTGCAAACCTCTACATGGAAGATTTTGAGTCTAGAGCAATTGATACATCTGCATTGAAGCCGACGTGTTGGCTGCGTTATGTGGACGATGTCTTTGCTATCTGGCCTCATGGATCCGAAAGCCTTCACGCCTTCCTCAATCACTTTAACAATATTCAGCCCGATAAAAAATTCACCACGGAAATGGAGACGAATAACGCTATTCGTTTCTTAGATGTCGGGGAGGAATATAGGGGTTTGGTCCTTCCTTGGGGTTGAAGTAGCTCAAATGGTCTTTGTGATAACCAGGATGAAATCAGTTTGTAAAAACACAAATACAAACTCTATTGATTCACAAATCCACTCCAAACGACAATCATTCATTATAAACCCATACTCACAAAATTAACACTCAACATCACAACAATATACATGCCCGAGGGCAGAATAGCTTTACTGACTACATTTTTGTTTATCTCTTCATATCTTAAACGTTCGAAGACTTATTTAATATTTTTTTCATCAGAGCCACGACACTTTTTATATAATACATTCGATTTGCTGGATATGATGTTTGCCAAAACAATTGAAGGTGCATCAACCTATGGCATTGAATGTGTATATGTGAGTCAATGTCGCGACCTGAAACCGAAAAAGTTTTTTCATTAAGGCCTTTCATACGATATTTGCCCCCCGGTTCTGAATGATGTCCCCCATCATTAAAGATGGATTCCATCGTTCGAACTATGAAGAATAGATAATTCTACGAATACCAACAAACAGCAAATGGCTAGAAACCTAGACACACTCCTAAAATTTCTCCCAAGATGCCCTATCTTCTATCTAAGCAAAATACTGCGGGGCTGACATTTTTCATTTCCTCATCCTCTCTTCTGGCCACCCTGGTTGTGGAAATAATTCACCTTATCTGATGGCGACTGCATTCTTCTATGGACCTTTTCGACTCCATCCTCATTACTAAATGGAGTGGACAACTTCAAATCTCCTTAACTATTTTGGCTTCCTATATACTGTTTGAAGGAGACTTTTCATTTTGGAGGTGAGGGACTGGACAACTGACGACGGCTAGACTTGATACAGCGCTCCCTTGCCTTTGATTCCGACTGTTGCAAGCTGCTTGCTCGATATGTGGGCTTGTGTAATATTATTGGAATTACGGCAGACCTCTTTCAGCTTCAAACTCGGGACGCTCACATGAACATTATCATTGGTCAGAATATTCAATGCTCATGGGTTTGGTTGCTTGGTTCAGCTTCTTCCAGGATTGCATTGATCTGGAATTCCCCCACAGCCTTCTGGATTGCTATGCGGTCTAGTTTGCAAATGACCTATAACGCTGGAGTGGACATCGAGAGAAGACTTTGTTCAACGAATCGTTGACTGTTCACAAATAGTCAAGTTGGATTGAGCCTGCTGAGTCCGGCTCTGTCCCTTCACATACAGCTTCACGGATTCTGTGAGATCATATCAGGTGGTCCATAGATTTGAACTACAGGCTGGCCTCTCCTCTGTTCTCGGGTGGTAGCGTCTCTTTGGATACGAGGAGACATTTTACATGAAAGAAAAATAATGGCAGTAAAAGTTGACGAAATTCACTTATTGGGTAAAAACTATCTATT